>JABUQX010047777.1:0-23483 GCA_015478945.1 Trachelipus rathkii
TTGTTGGTGATCATTTAAGCTTACCCTGTAGATAGAAAATAAAATAAACAGCAGCTAGTATAGAATATCAATTGTCAATGAGAAATTTCTCTTCGTCACCTTGGAGTTTTTTATTTCTTCAGCATCGTATAAAATATAGAATTGGTATAGTGGTAGGTTGAAGGTTGAATTCATGATATTGTGTTTTAATGCTCGAGGAGATTTTGATGATACATAGGATGGTGCAGGTTAAAAAAACTTCGGTTGTGTGCAATTGCATTTTGTGATGTGGAAGTCGTAAGTGAATGAACTTGTTTGAAGGGATTGAAGTCACTCAACAGAGTCACAATTCATAACTTGTCAGCTCAGAAATTTTTCTGATTTCATCCTACTATGCTTGAAGTTATCCGACTCCGCTCGACTCCACCTCTTCAAAATTACCGACTCCGACTCCACCTTTTCAAAATTACCGACTCCTACTCGATCCACCGCTCTTCAAAAAACTACCGGACTCCCCGACTCCGCCCGTCCGACTTCCGTTTATCCACAACCCTGCTCGTGAGAAGTAGTAAGTATTGCTCGTCGGTGAAAATTGTTCTGTTATGGAGAGACTGTTAGCAGAAGCACAAGATTATTGTAGTAGAAGGAAGAAAGATTTTAAGCCACAGAAATCGAAGTTTAGGAGATTCGAGATTCAACGAGACGTGTTACAGGAGTGTTAAATATTTACATAGGCGACAACTACTGCCATCCTTTTAAGACGGAAATGTAATGAAATAAGTTAGAGTTGACATTAAACGTTAGAGGATGAATTCTTAGCCATACGGGTCTCAGACAGAGCAAAAGATTAGGGTTAGAGAGGTGGTATCAACGGAAGGAGAGTTAGATTTTAACCACGGATGTTTGGTGAAGTAATGAGTAAAGCCCGCACCTACGCAAATCTGCCATCTCACACACCCAACAAATAAAAACAAAAGCCAAGAACAGACAAAACAAAAGGAAAAATCGGGATAAAATTCATAAAACGCTAAAACCTAAGTTAAAAAAAGTTTAATGTGCTAAATTATTAAAATAATTTTGTATAATAAAAAAAATAAAACTCAAAACTTACGTAACCTTTCCCAATGTACTACTAAAAATTCGCAACCGCCAATCCGCGTAAAGAAACGAAAAAAAAAACAGATAACTTATGAACTTATCTTTAAAAACTCGAACGGCAGAACTTCTCTGAAGTGTTATAATGTATACTAACTGTTATAGTGAGTTTATAGGAGAAGAACTGGTCAATTAATTTATACAAAGACAAGATTGAGAAAACACATTTTCACTAAACACAACCCTTTAACAAAATAATAATAACAATAAATAATATATATATTTATATATAATTAATATATATATATATATATATAATATATATATTATATAGTATATATATATATATATATATATAAATATAATATATATAATATATATATATATATATATATATATATATTTATATATATATATATATATATATATATAATAATAATATATATATAATAAATCAAGAAAGATATACAGCATTCCACATTTTTAGTGATTTTCCGTCACTAAATGTAGGTTCCCAATTGATGTCTGTACATTTGTAACGTTGCCATGCCTCAACCATATACCGAAGGGTTATAAAGTATTTAACATTGTGTATTAAAAGGTAATATATGTATTTCATTACTTTAACATACATTCTTTTAATTATTACATTAATCATAACTATTGTTGTTTCTATCTCTAATAATAAAGTATCCAATGTATATTCGTCGACAAGAAATTATTCCAAACAACCGCCAAATTTCATGTGCGATATCTGGAAACGACGAAGCTAATTTAGAAATTTTCAAGGTCATTTTCGTTTCTCCTTGTTGAAATGATTAGGAAATGATTTCTCCTTCCCCATTTTGAATGGGGAAATTTTTCACTGTAAGACCTCACAGTGTAAAGAGGAGGAGGCCACTCTGGAAGTCTTGTCTCTCAGAGCGAACAAACATCAAGCTGAGAAACTCGTGACAAAGAAGAAATATTAAAAAAAAAAAAAAAAAATCCAGGAAATCGGAAGTCCTGGTGCCAGTGCGCTTTCTCAGTTCGGAAGGGAAAGGTGAGGGGGACAAGACTCGGATGAGCACACCAAACCTATCTCTCGAATTAATGAAGTCCGAACCAAAAAGTTTTGAGAGTCACTAAGACCCTAAGCTCGACTTCCCACCCAGATGAGTCTTCGACAGATTCTGATTCATCGCAGAACACGAATGTAGACAAGAAAGCATGATCCTACAATCGTAGAGGTGCATTAAGAATGTCTTATTGGTGGATTTGAAAAAGTTTGGAAATATTTTGGTGTGGTCACATACAGCAGACAACAAAAGCATTTCCCAATAAAAGATACAGCAGGAGAGCAAGAAATATGCTCGAAAAAAGAAACAGCATAGATCCAGAGATACTTGAGAAAATTCTAGATAGATTCTCAGTTATCGCTACCAACATAAAGAAGGGAAAGATAATCAGATATCACAAATTGAAAAAGAAGTAGATGAATATGTGAAAGCAATAGATGATAGAGAAAACGAAGAAGAACTGTGCTTGCAGAGAGGTGGATTTGAACCTCGGAGGAAAATGAATATTTAATGCTGTGCTATTTTGTTGGAGAACTTCTACCTGAAAAGAAAAACAAATCAGAGTTTTGGAAATATGTAACAGAAAAGAAAGAAATAAGAGCATGCTCCATCTTTACATCATGCTGGTACGGGCCAAACTGGACTATGGTTGTGCCATTTATGGGCAAACTTTCCAGTCGTACCTCCGTCTTCTTGACTCAATTCAGAACTAGGGCCTACGGATGGCGACTGGAGCTTTTAGATCTTCACCGAAGATGAGCCTGGAGGTGGAGGCAGGGGTGATGCCCTTGTCTCTGCTGAAAGAACAGCTCATGTGCTCCCTGTTCCTCCGCATTCAGGTTCCTTTATCCTCTGTCATTGAACGGGTGCCCCCACAATCTTCTTTCTGGCCGTTTGCTGGGACATAAATTTCATCTTTACCTTTTCTCCACCGAGGGGTCATGCATTATTCGTTCAATACTTCCTCTGAAATATGGTCTCTCCCCCCCCCCCCTTTCTTCTTTGGTAAAATTTATTAACAAACTGAGGCACACCCAGCGACGTGGAGGGATTCTTTTCTGTCTCATGAGGAGGTTTCACTCGGACTCGGTCGCTGGTCCTACATCTGACGGCTCCAAACGGATGTCGGAAGTTGGGAGCTTCGGCTACGTTTTCCTCGAACTTCACAGTCCTCTCAACACTCTGCCACTCCTCGTCGGTATTTTCTAACGAAAGGTGTTGGGTGGTATGGCAGTACACTAGGTTGAGCGGGTTTTCCATGCAGTGGGTAATACAACACTGTTTCCCGATTACAGAAAGTGCCCTTCAAGCATTGCTTGACCGGTCCTTCGAAAAACCCTTTAGTCCTCTACCATCCAAAGACTCCTTTGCTCGTTGCGTGGGCAGGGGACGACTGTTACATTTTGTTGGGTCCTTTCCCATGTGGGTGTTTCTGGGAACGAACGAGCCGACAGGGAAGGTAAACATGCAGCGAACAACGTATTGCCAAAACGAATAATACCTTCCTCCTGACTTGCGACTGGGTCGCCTTCCTGCCTCTGATTTTTATATCTCCATTCGTCGCGGTTTTCTTTCTTGCTGGCAGGCTTGTTGATCGGAGGATAATCGTGGCGCCAAGCTACGTAAACAGTCAACCCCCTCATTGGCCATTGTCCCTCGTTCTTGGGCGGAGATGTCGGCCTTTTGGAGGTGGTCCTGGCTCGGTTGCGAATAGGACATACCAATTTCACCTAATGGTTTTCTCATGTCGCGGGAATGGTGAACCATCTTGCCCGTTTTGCGTGCTCGAGTTGCCGCCGTTTCATTTTTCGATGTGTTTATGTGGGTTTGCGATCCCTTTCTGCCCCGACGCACTTTCCTTTCCTGGTTTGCATAATATTCCTGTCCACATCGCCTTCGCACGTATCCTCCTCTCTGAATCCTCTATCATTTCCAAGTGACTCTTTTTTGCCTATGTAGTGATTTAAAACATCCTTCTAATAAATGATTTAAATTCTCTCATGCATGATAATTTATGCTCGATATTGCCTAGGTATTCCCTCTTGTATGGCTCCTTGCATGACACGCGTATACGACGCATGACCTGTACATCTAACCTAAAAAACGAAATGAATAGAAAAGAATAATTTGTTCAAAAACTAGGCCATTCTAAAAATTATGAATAAAGGAAGATGGAAAAAGAAAAAACAAGAGCTACCGTTCCAATAAATGAAGATTTTAAGAAAAACTAAATAAAAGACTAAAAATATCAAGTAGAAAGGAATTAATTATTTCAATTATCCCATTACCATAATTGATAAAACTAACAAACCGATGTCAAAAAGAAATCAATATCAATATCTCAAAAGAAGTTATATTCTCCTCAAACATTAGCAGCAACACTACAGTAACAGAGTGGAAGAGACCAAAGAGACGAAGTAAACCAAGAGGATGAGAAAGCAACGAGATAGAGAGGGAACCATACGAAGAACATAGCTGACTGAACACTTCCCAAACAATGAAGTTCTAGGTAAAACTGTAAGCCAAGATCAATACAAGGAGCTTTTCAAGCATAAATTTCTCACGAGGAAGAAACATAAATGAAATAGATAGAATGAGGAAACAATAATACACAAGAGAACAATAGATGAACAGTTACAAAATACTTGGAACCCATTACGAGATAGAAAATCGAACGGCGATGGATTCCCAGCAATAAGCCCACAGAAATCAAACTAAATATCAAACTAGTACCTGTTGAACGAGAAGGAACAGGCAATCTACTGAGAAGGACATTTTCCAAAACTAAAAAGATCACATGACATGAAGAGGGGGTGCCGAGAGATTGTTGGAAGTGGATTCATCGAAAAGTAAGCAGTTACTCCTAATAATGAAGCAGAGTGAAAATTCAGAAACTATCATTGAACACCCATCATCATATTAAGACTATTGAGTCAAATGGAACATTGTTTCAAATTTACAAGATATGAAGTGAACAAGATTGTTTTAAAAAAAAATGAATTTGGAAAGCATTAAAGAGATAATGTTGAAAGTTTTTTCCTTCAATCATATCCCTCACATTTTGATTAAAGAAATACTGAGGATCTACAAAGTTAGTGCAACAATTTCATAGAGAAGGTGATTTATATATTTGTGATGGAAAATTTCATTTTTTGACTGGAGATTTAATTTCGATTATGCAGCCCAAATCACTCTCTGCATCGCTAGTCGAAAGAAGATCCAGCAGAGCTGCCGAGAGTTGAGAAAGGGATCTATCAAAGTATTATAGAAAGACCACTTCATACAGAGGAACCGAGAGATTTTGGAAGGAGAATTATGAAGGTGAAGTTAAACTTAATTAAACGCAGTGGAAAATTAATAGATACTGAACTATCCTTAGAGCTATTTTGCCAGTGGAACATTGTAGAATTCCAAGATATGAAGTGAACAAACATTTTAAAAATTTGAAGTTGAGAAGAACGCCATTAAATGATCGAGAACAAAATGTTTGGCAGTAATAGCTGAAGGTTTAATGAATTCATGACAATGTTTTACATTGCAAAGAAGAATCCCTATAATTAATATCTTGATTATTTACAACATTAATTCAAAAAAAAAAGGAAGAACCATTCACAAAGCAGATATCGCCTTATCACTTGTCGGCCAACTGTATGTAAAATAGTAACTGTAGTGGCACAAAGGTTTGCAACACACTTAGAAATCGAGTGGGAAAAGTGTTTAATAATAGAAAAAGCTATTGAAAAAGACTCGGTTATTTATTTATTATATAAAGAGGGAAGAGGACAAAATCATTTGAGGATTGGGATGATTAATTATAGAAAGCTTACGATAATATCCGTCTCATAACAGATTAAGAGAATACTGAGGATTTACAAAGTTATGTAGCACTTCGTGACTTTATAAAGAACTGAATTTTTCCTAGACAAGTATGTGTGTGTATGTAATACTAACAGAGAAGGGGACAAAATATTTACTTGGAGAATGCTAAAGCAGACTGTGTAGAAATTAAATAATTCCCTCTCTCACCTCTTTTTCTCTCATATTAATGATTCTCAAGTATTTAATAAGCTCCTCTTGTAAAAAAGCGTAATAAATTTCTCCGGGAAAGAGTCTCTCACTCTGTAGAAATCAACAATGAAATAATTTTAGACCTCCAAGTCTAAATCCAAGTAAAAAAAAATTTGAAAGTTTCAGTTTTTGTGGCCTAATTAGCATTAAAATGAGTATTGTTTGTTATTCATTCTTCCTTTAACCACATTTTAGGGGATAATTAAAATGGAAGAGTTTAGTATTATATTTTGAATTTGATAGTGACTAGATATAAATTTGGCTCTTATAGTAAATTAAGTTACAAAAAATAAACGTTTTTTAATAATAATAATTGAAATATACCGTATGTAAATAATGATGTATGACCTTAATAAAGTAGCCAATAATAAAAATTATAGTTTTAATAATCCATCTGTTATTATTTCATTAAATATGAAAAAACAAAAATAAATATTTCATATTTGGACAAGTTATTGTTACATTTATAACAAATTTACTAGGAAAGTTGTAGCGAAGAAATTAAAGCAACATTCGATACTCACATCCAACATCAACAATTATCAAAGTAATAGCAAAAAGTTGCAAATAAGTTCAAAACTTTTTTTGACAGAGTTTAATGAAGAGAGTTCAAGTGTGACTTGAAACCCACCTGCTGCTCCAACTCTTTCCTACACTACTTTAATTTTCTTCTCCACTACGACTACAATGAGACTGAAGTATTCTTAGTAAAGTTGTCATCATACTTTCTGAAGTTATGTACCTTTGCATTTAGCCAAAACCATGTGAATTTGTTTTCCATCTAAGCTCGCTCTTCCCATCCTATTTTTCATCTGTCATCCTTTTCACATTTTGATATTGGCCTCTTGTATCCATTGATATATTTTCTCATGTCTTCATCTTTCCTTTTTATATCACAGAGCCTCATCTCATTGTTTAGTTAAGTCAAACATTGGTTAAGTTTTGTATTATTATTAAAAAAATAAAAATGTTTCAGAAACTATTGTAATAGCAAACTGAACGATGACATTTATCAATCGAACCGAAATTTGAAAAGAGAAAAGACAGATTGCAAGAGAAAAAACTTCGAAGGCAATCACTTTATAGGGCTGGGCATACTATAGTGCTAGTAAATATGGAAAAAGAGAAGTCAAATAAAGAAGATATTTAACAAAAGAAGTTGAACAACTTAAAACAAAATAAAAGAAGCTACTGAAGAAACAAATAAACAGCTACTTACTCCTCAAAAGCTAGAGGGATTCCATTAAAGAAAAAAAATAATTAAAGAAATACAGAACTGGACTCCAAGCAATTATCAAAAGTAACAAATTCTTCAAACAACTTGTAACAAACTGTTAAAAGCAGCCCTACATTTTAAAAATCTAAACAGATCTGACATCCTCATGTCATCCAGTATTGAAGGTTAATTTAGTTGGTATAAATGTTTAAATGTTTAAAAAAACAAAAACAAAAAAAAACTTGAAAGTGAAAATATTTCAGAAGTGACTAACTACTGCGCCAAGTCGCTGCATTTAAAAGTAAATTTAGAGTTAACAGTAACAAAGAAATATTACTAAAAATTTGCCCACTGGGTGATATTGAATCTTGTTATGGTCTTGGGGTTGCAATTTTGGACATATGGGGATAACCAATACTAGGAGGATTTTGTGCTTTCCTCCATCCCCAGCACTTCCTCTTCCTATCCCCTCATTTTTTTTTAATTAATTATCTGTATCTTTCAATCCTCTTGCTCAACCATAGTATATATATATTATATTATATTAATTATATTTATTATTATCTTATATATATATAGGGTTCATATATATATATATATATATATATATATATATATATATTATATATATAATATATATATATATTATGCATAATGATCAAGATTTTTAGAAAATACTATTATATCCCAGAGAGGTATACTACGCCGCTACTTATTCTCCTTAAGGAGGGCCAATCCGGCGTCCATCTTGTGCTGAGGTGGAGTCTCATACTTGTCGAAATTCCTAGCACCTGGTTTGGTTCTTTTTCACTGACACCCTATGAACTAACCTAAAATAAGAGACTTTTAGCGTTGTCCTCCGGGTAAAAACCTCATGGGTTCGACCCTTCATGAAGGGGGGGGGGGGTTCAATTTAATTAAATAAAAAAAAAAAAAAATAAAACTATGAAAGTCATTATAATGTCTCCTCGAAAACAATTAGCTCAAACCGTTGTAGACCATGCATTGATTAAAGGACCTATTGTTGGATTGTACTTCGAACACTAACGCCATGATTCCCTCCACTTCACCTGGAAAGCCCCTGCCAACTCTCTGCGATCGCTCGATTGGCCCGCCCTCTACATGCCAGGTGTCCAAACGGTTTAGGTAACCCCAAAAATTAAGGTGTCCCCCGTCCTAGTCGTTCTCTTTTGTTTACTCCACATGCTGCTCCTCCCCCCTCACAGAACTGCCAGAAGACAATCCCTATGTATTACTTATTGCGATCTGCCACGTCCAAACATCTTGCCCACCATAAAACTATCATTCTTAGCGATGTACTTGACAAAGCTTTAGGGGAATTGAATACCCTCCCTTCACGTTGATGAGAAACGGGTTCCATCTCTTTCAAGCTACTACTCGGAACCAAAGTTCCATCTTGTCATTCCTTAATTAACGTCTTTTGGGGATACCATTTTATTTCCATTCCTGACGAATAAAAAACACGTTCCAAGGCACTATTTATTTTTTCTCGAGCAGAAAGGTGAGGAGAGAATTGCTGTTATTCTTAAGAAATCTCCCAACTGAAGAAAAATTTTCTGTTACAAATATATACATTTCCCTCGTTCAAGGACTCGGCCTGACACTTAATCTTCGCTTACTGGCTGACTTTTAACATCTCCTTTTCACCTACAAAGGTGACAATAGGGTTTACAAACTATAGTGTAATTCCGTTTAATCCCCTTTAAATGCCAGCGGTTTGGTCATCTCCGAAAATACTGTTGGGGACCGTGTGATATTTGCGAAACATTTTACATTCCCTGCAAAAGCACTCCACACTGCAAAAACTGTGGGGGGACCTCACAGTGTTTATTCCTCAAAAGGCTCGTCTTTCCTGTTTGAACAGAAGGTTTAGGAATTATGTACCACACAAAAATGGAGCTGGAGACGCCTAATACCAGCTGAAAGACAAACACCCTACAAGATAAAGGCGATCCTTCGCTACAATCACATCAGCTCCCCCCGCTTGCGCATGTTAACAAACCGACAAGACTCCATTTTAGTACAGCTCTACCCCTCCCCGCCAATTCCAGCGGGAATCATGCAGCTACTGCAACCTGCCCGCCTTCATTGCCTATATTACCGACTACCCAAAAGAAAGAAAAAAAGCTGATATTGTTTCTTATAACTGTTGCGTCTTAAGTTGCAACACTCTGATCATAACAAGAATCATATCCCCTGCGGAGTTGATCATATTTGTATGAATTGAAATTTCCAGTAATAATTTTTTATTTATAATAATTAGCAAATGAAATGACTCGGGTTTTTCTGAACTTTTGATTCAATTGATTTTTTTTTGATTTTTTTAAAGATCTTTCCATTTTTTCATAAATCACTTATAAAATTTTTTTAAACAAGGCAGTTGTAGTTAATTTTTAGATTCTAACTTTACATCAATCAATATCAATGATATCTGCAAGAGGCAAATAAACAATTTGTATTTAATTAGACAAATATTATTTATAAAGTTTAATAGCTTACGATTCAACAAATAGGAGAGAAAGAGGACAAATAAAAACAAATAATTTCAAGTTTATTTACAACACTAACAATCATTCGTTTATTTAAATAAGGGGCATCTACCATACTTTTAATTATTTTATAAGGCGGACTAAAAAAAATATATGAATAAATAAATAAATAAACAAGATTAAAACTATTACAACGTCTCAAAGTGAAAATTGCTAGCTAGGTTGATTAGTTTTTTTGGGAGTTTTACAAACCCACGTGTGATATAGAAAGAAAATGTATAATAAACACATCAAATAACTCCAGAACAAAATTAAGCTCAAGATAAATAAGCTTTTTCTAATATACTTGACATAATTTGAAATGTTAGAGAATGATTAAATGTGTGAACAGCACAAAAAAAAATAGCTTAAAAACAATAAACATAATAATTATTGGCGAATCAGAAAGTTTGAATTAATGGTATAATTAATGAATTAATGGCCTTCGAGTACTCAGCAATTATGGGATGAGAAAACCGGGTACTTTAAAAACTACGCTTGAAGCGTTCTTTTTTGGGGACGTGGATGGCCTAGTGGTTAGAGCATCCGGTTATTGTTAACGCTGCGACGCGGTGTCCAATGTTCGAATCCCGCTGATGGAGAGTAAAATCTCCTGTGACTCATTCCTTTAAAATGAATCATAACTGAAAAGTGTAAGCTTATTACCAATATATCTTCTATTGTAGATATATAAGTGCACTGTTTTTAATTTGAAAAAAAAAATCGACAAAAAACTTTTAATATAAATTTTTTTTCATTTTTTTTTATTTGAACGTTAATCAAATTTGAATAAAAATCTTTTTATATTGAAATTTCATATATACAAAAAAGAAAGTAATGTTGGGGAAAAGCATATTTGTTATCTGAGGAAAGTAATTTAATAGATTAGTGTTATCACGGCTAACAAATTATATTTAAATTATCTTACACTCTTACAAGTGATTCCTCTCTAAAAGACAAAAAATTGTGTTTTCAAGAAGTTTAGTATTAATAAAGTCGGCTACACATGCACATGTTCTATGGATAGATCATTTTTGGTATAGGTTAGTTATTCGGGCTTTGCTTGCCATTAGAGATGTAAGTGAATAAAAAACGACCGTTTTTTATTAAAAAAAAACATGTTTTTTATTAAAAAAAACATGATGAATAAAAAACAATTGATTTTCCTGTTTTTTTTGTTGTTTTTTATTTTTAATATATATTTTCTTACTTTAATGTTGTTTTTCTTTATTTCAATTAAATTTATTAACTAATAAGAATTTTTGAGTTATTTTTTCCTATTAATTTGTGCTAACAATTTCACATTAGAAATAAAACATGAGTAAATAAAAAAAAAAAAATATGCCAAGTTTATTCAACATTACACTTCTTACCTTTGAAGCGTAAAAACTGAAGAATGTACATGAAATGAATATGATCATATGAGAAATGAGTCATATGACTATAATTTATATTTTTACACCAATAAAGGAATATAATATTAAGTACCATAAGTTAGTAACTAGTATGATAAGGCCTAACTAAAATTACTAAATTTCTAAAGAACCATCAAGGTCCTCATTAAATTCTGTTCTACTGCTTTCTGCATCTGAATCTCAGCCGTGTTTCCAATATTGGCCTTACTGATAAATCTGATCTTCCTGCATCCTCATATGCTATATTTTGGTGAAGAGAAGGAGGAGTCGACTCTGACCTCCAAAACTCATGGACAGAGGTGTCCTTTAAGATTTGGGTTTTATCAGACTTCAATGTCCTTTCAGAGAAACCTGAGTTATCTGGCTGATGTGTATGTGGTTTCAGGTGATGAATTTGATGACGTTTAACTACTACCAACTTTTACATTAATTTGAAAAAAGTACCGGAAGGCTCTGGCTGCTCCGTCTGTCCAATTTCAAATTTTGACTTTATGATAATAAGTTTTTTCCTGCAGGTTCATTGTGAGCCTGTTTCTTTTTTTTTTGAATGGATATTTGCATGTGCTGAGAACATCTCTCACATGCAGCTGAAGTGGCAGGAAGGTCTAGAGTTCAGGAGGCTACTTTTGATATCTTGCAATGCTTACATAAACTAATCCACCATGCTGCAGAAGAAACATTGTTGGAAAGTGAAGCCCAGAGATAATCCATACTGAAGTAGTCTTTCTGACTGGAAAAATTCACCAATTCTCCCATTACTTTCTTTTCATCCACATCTAGCATTTCCTTGCTCAGATTGTAGACCTTCTGAAAAGCTTGAACCTGAAGAAAAATTATGAAAAATTGTTCCAATTTGCTTGTATATTGTATTGTATTTGTATGCAATTGTTTTTATAAAAGTAAAAAGTATATATACTGTATATATATATATATGACACAATAAAGAGTGATTTGTATTTCAGCGAATACACAAGTGTGTTTATAGCCACTATCTTAATAATTCTTCAAATTTACTAAAAAGGAATATGTCTAAAAAAAACTTTTAAATGGAAGATAAAATTTGCTAAAGTACAAACTTGGTTGCTGTTAAAAATAAAAAGTTTCAGAATTCGGAAACAATGTGTGAGTACCCAGAAAATTTAGCTAATAAAAGGTTGCTACTCTTCACTACGTCATGAAATATTTATAAACGGGTTCCTGGTCTTAGTTGGTGACAAATATTTATCCTAATAAAATATAAAATTTATATTATATATTATTTGAAAACTTACAAATTATTATTATTTAATACTTCCTATATTATTAAATGCTAAATTACATTAAATTGACCTAGATTTGAACATGGCTTACAATCTGATAATATAACAAAGAACCACTTTCCCTAATGGTTATAAAACAACCATTATAACTACTTCAGTTGCAAAAACAATGCCTTTTTTTTATCTAATTATTTTTGTAATTACAAACGCAAATGCAAATAAATATAAGAAAATATAGTAACAGATAAGAAAAAGTCAGTAAAAGTAGTACAGAGAAAATTTATTTACATTTAAGAAATAAATCACAGGATTTATTATATATAGCTACTGAAAATTGTTGCTCTCTTAGGAAAAAAGTTACAGGCCTCTCCAAAATTGTTAAAATTCCCATAGACTTTTCAAATTTATGATCCAAAAGGTTTATGT
This sequence comes from Trachelipus rathkii, assembly GCA_015478945.1. NCBI lineage: Eukaryota > Metazoa > Arthropoda > Malacostraca > Isopoda > Trachelipodidae > Trachelipus > Trachelipus rathkii. Next base: position 13,066 of record JABUQX010047777.1, read on the forward strand.
TGCATTGTACTGCCTCAACCCTAGGGCTTCACAACATCGCTACGGACCTCACTGTTGTTTCTCGTCAATGTAGGATTCATCCCCTGGGACAGGCCTACAACAATGCCCCCTCACAAAACCCCGCCATTCACCCCTGTTATGCACCTTTCTTCTCGCCTCCGCCACACTCATATTTCCTCCCTACAGACATGTATTGGTAATAGTACCGCAGAAGGGCTTCACCCCCGATTTTTGTATAAAAATCACAGGATATACTCTAAAAAAAATAATAATGAAGAATAGTGAAAACCAAACATGGTGGTCTCTTTAAGAAAAAAGTTACAGCCTCTCAAAATTGTTAAAACTCCCATAGACTTTTCATTTTTGATTCATCCAGGTTAGGTCTCATTTCAGGCCCTCTAGTTCAGGTTATGATATGTTTTGTTAGGTATGCACAGAGAAAATCTATGTAGAGTTAACAAATCTTATATCCTGAACTAGGATGGCCCTAAAACGAGCACGAGGCCTACTAATTTTTTTTATAAGAAAGCCTATGGGAAAATTTTAAACTTTGAGAGGCTGTAACTTTTTTTCCTAAAGACTTAAATCATTTTCATTTTTTTTTAGGCTTCATTATTATTTTTTTTAGAGTATATATATATATATATATATATATATATTATATATATATATATATATATATATATATATATATATATATATATATATATAATTATATATATATATAAAAAAAAAATTTATATTTTATGCATACGGCCGGGGTGACCGGGCCGCCTATTTGAGAGGGAAGTTTCGGGCCAATTTAAAAAAAATAAAAAAAAAAAAAAAAAAAAAAAAAAATTTTCGCTCATTTAATAGCCATGCGTAGTACTACAAGTTTTATTTAGATCATATTTAATTCTAGAAGTTTTTTATATTTTAAAAAAGTTGCTAGAAAATTAGGGTACAAAATTTCCTTCAATAGAACTTCACGTTTTGAAAAATTGAGTTTTTTTAACTTCGTTATAAAATGAAAAATTGTGGATCGATTTTAATTTTTTTTCAAGTGGATACACTCGAGTATGTTAGCTTTAAACTGGCAAATGTAAATTTTTGATCCAAGCAGTATTAGTGGCAAAAAAACGGGGCCTACCTTGGTCGATTCACCCCGCCGTAAAAATTGATGAGGGGGTGACGGACCACCATCGTTTTTCGTATTTTACGTATTATTTATTGCATTTTTATCAATGCATTCAATTCAAATTTAATAAACTGTAAATTTAATATTAAGAGAAAATTTTGTTAGAAAATTAAACTATTAAGACTGAGTCTTGTGTTTCAGAAAAGTTTAAGACTCTTTGGGCGGAGAGGGGTGATTCGGACCACCTTTTTATATTTTAGTATTTTAATTATCATTATTGACATCTTTATTACTTCTTACGTCTTTTAATATGATATAATTCTTATCTAAGTAAAAATTAAATATAAAATTTGAAGATTAATACGTAAAAGACGAATTTAAACAGATGGTCCGAGTCACCCCTCATGGTGGTCCGCTTCACCCCTCCACGGACGGGCTGACTCGCGCGTTATTAAACTTTAATAAAACTTTATTATTAGAATTACAGTTATTTATATTATTTTGTGTGCTTATGCCCGGAATATAGGGCCGTGATTTACAAAGAAAAAAATTTCCAAAAAGTGCAAATAGGGCGAGAGTCCGGGAGACCAAGTATACCTAAAGTGGTCGCGTCACCTGCCCGACGCTTATATATATATAATATATATATATATATATATATATATCCTGTGATTTTTTATTTTTTTATATAAGAAAATCCTATGGAAAAATTGAAACTGAGAGGTGTAACTTTTTTGTCACTATCATTATTATTTTTAGAGTAGCTATATTGTGATTTTTATAAAAATTGGGGGTGAAGCCCCTCAGCGCTACTATTACCCATTTTCGTTTTTTTAAGCTTCATTATTTTTTTTTTAGAGTATAGCTATATATCCTGTTATTTAAAAAAAAAAAAAAAATTATAAGAAAAATCCTATGGGATTTTTAATAACTTTGAAAGGCTGTAAACCTTTTTTCCCTCTCCATCTTCTACCACATCACTAACTTCTTAATTATTTTTTTTTAGAAATATATCCTGTGATTTTTTTTATAAAAATCGGGGGTGATGCCCCTCTGCACTACTATTACCAAGAAAAATATTGATTTATTTACATATTAAGATATAAATAAATTTGTACAAAGACACCAGAGCTGTTTCCTAACAAGATATACAAAACTTTCAGAGATCATCCCAAAACACTTTGGTGTGTAAAGGTTTCTAGAAAAGTTTTAAATTACTTTAGATCGCATAAAAATGTTTTATTACAAGATTTCATTAAAAAATTATACAAAACATTTTTGGAAGATAAAGTAAAAAAAAAAATTGCAATAAAGAATTATATATAATTTATTAAAAAATATGGCAAATCATTACGAAATAAGCAAAATAGGTATTATTAGCATATAAGGAAAGAACTCTCATGTTGTGGAATTTGTATGGCTAGTAGTTGGTGGGTTTACGTTTGATGGAGATTTGAACATACAGTAACTTATCTATTTGAAAACTCAGTTGGAGGTCTTTAACTTAGCGGAATGTTCATATGACATTCTAATCAATGGCATCCGAAGCCCACTGAGTAACTATAGATCAAATGACTAGATTATAACGCAGAAGAAAATATCCAAAATCACTACAATTGAATGGGAATAATGTGCATTTTAATATAAAATAAAGATTCAGGAATTCACTACCAAAAACTTATCAAATCAAATTTTAATTAAGTATCACATTTTCTAAACTCAATTATTGCACACACATACACACACACAAAGGGTTAAATTTAAGAGTTGATGTAATTACTTAGAACATTAACATACAGTACGTAACAATATTAATAGGCCTAATACATTTAAAACTGTAATTATAAAAAGAATTTATATGACAACAAACTGTAAGCTGAAGATGGAGTTTTAAATCTACTTCATCCAATTTATATTTCCACCTACTTTCATAATATCGTAATTAAGTCACTAATTATTCATTATTTTATAAAAAAAATTATTTCCTTCAAATACATTATTAACAAAGTCAGATATTTTATTTTAATTTTTGTTTTGTGTTTCCATATAAAATATCTGATCAGAAAATGAAGTTGTATAAAATAACTTCTCGAAACAAATGATGGGGAGATAATGTGATGATAAGATGCTTCTGATTCGTTGCTAATCGAAACTGGTCATAATTTCATTTATTATAATCTGATGATAGGATGGATAATAATATGAATAGGAAGTTAAGAATCGAACCAACTACCCTTCGTTTGTGAGAAAAGAGTAATACCCTAACCTGATCAGAGTACCTTAAAAATTTAAAACTCAAACTTTGTGTTTTAAAATGAGTACAACAAAGAAATTACCCCCCACCCACATAAAAAAAAAAATAATAATACATACAATGAGATTCTGAACATACTTATAACAGGTTGTGAACTTTGTGCAGAAAAACTCATCTAAATAAAAGTTATGCTGAAACACCATTTTGCAAAATACTTCAATATTTTTTTATTTTAAAAGGTGTGTTACTTATCCTAAGCAGTATTTCATAAAATGTTTTCAAATTTAACTATCACAGAAGTAGCGTATTTAAAAAATGGTTTAAAACTTCGTGACAACTGAAGAAAATAGCCTAGTCCAGATATGAATTTTTATATACAATAAGAGTACACTATCCTATTATTTAGTCATTCAAAATGTGTATCTGATATTTGTTGTTTAAGTTTCTAATTTAAAATTATATATATATATATATATATATATATATATATATATATATATATATATTATATATCTTTTTATATTAAAATATATTCCTAATTAAGCATATTATATATATATATATATATCGGTTATTATACTTTATTTATATATACTATATATATATATATTATAAGAAATATATATGTGTATATATTTTTTTTTTATATTTTTATATATTATATATATATATATATATATATATATATATATATATATATATATATACATAATTTTTCTGTAAACAAAAAATATATATCTTCTTATGAAAAGTTAAACAATTTTGTATTTATAAAATCAGATTTGCTTTTAAGATATTAGTGTTTGACGTCAGGAAATTTTAGTGCGAAGCATTAAAAAAGAATTATTGCTATATATAATTCATATATTATATAGTATATTATATATATATATATATATAAGTATATGTATATGATATATTAGTATATATACTATATATATATATATAAATTGTAATTATATATATGAATTATAACAACTATTTTATATTGAAATACGGTATATTAGTTTATATAGATATTATATATTTATCTATTTTAATTGATCTATATATATATCTATCAATATTATATATTCAAAACAACTATGTATTAATAGTATTATATATATTTATATATATATATATATATATATTGTAATCACACAATAATAATTGAGCTTTCAAATAAAATTGAATGAAATCTTTGTTGAGATATTATTGATAAATTCAAAAATGCTGCATTAACAAATTAAGTAATAGTAGTAACCAAGGAAAATGTAGGGATCTTCAAAGGTACGGAAGATGTTATTAAACTTAATCAAAGCTTCGAACAAGATTCCGGGTCAGATATTTCCGGTAGGAAAATTTCACTTATTATTATTATTATTATTTTATTATTATTATTATTATTATTATTATTATTATTATTACACTGGTTCTCGATATTTTTGATGACATTTATTTTAAGTGATTCTATATCAATTTTCAAGCTAGATTCAAATCTGTAATCCGTTTTTGCACATCACGTCTAGTTTATTTCCTAAAACATATTGTATCTTAATGCATTTTTATTACTTTTCTAATGCTGATTTTTGTTCTAACGCTGTGATAACTATTTTTGCAGAAAATTTTCTTAAGTTACTGTTATTCTTACTAAAACGTTAACAGACAACTGTGTGTTATAAGATTATCATATCTATTTATTAGTATAAAAACTACTATTAATAAATATTATTAAGATGCATATGAACTGTGAGTTGGGAACTGCTTCTATTACATTTAATTGATATGTGAAATAAGTGGAAATATGTAAAAAATGTAAAATTGAACTATATTAAATAGTCGATGTTATACACTTTGCAATGAAGACTTTTCCTTTGATCGATCTCCGATGTACAGCTTGTGGAATGTCTTTCATCAGGACAGCAGTATCTGCCATCTGGTACGTGTCATTGGCCTTGGTAGCTTCTTATTTTATATGTTTGATGAAAGCATTAAAGCTTGGTAACTGATTTGACCCGATTTTTTTGGAAAGTCTTTTAAAAAACTGTGTAAATAATGTACTATCAGGCTCACTCTACATCCAAGTGCTTGGAACTCAAGAGCAGCTCCTCCACAACAATCTCTCGGTAGTTGTTCGCTTTCCTGTTCTCAAGGAAATTTCGACCACATCAGAGATTGCATTCCAAGCTCTAGCTTCTGGCCACAGTCATTGTTGTAACAAAGTGTGGATCATGCTTTTTCTTATTTGAGGGCTATCAAATATTCCTGCTTTTTCTTCTTGGCACTGAGACTTAGAAAGAATTGAAATAATAGCTGAATCAGTATCCAGTATGATCAAAGCTTTGAGGAATTGCTTATATCACCCCAAGTTTTATATGCAGTGGAAAAATACAATTTTTTTATTCATATCAACCCAGAGGCTCATTCTTGATGTTTTTTCGTACCAGGGGCGTCAAAAACTGATTTCTTCGTGGTATGTTTATTATCTATCGCAGAATGTTTTGATGTAGGCATACTCTTCTTTTTCCATTTGGTTCGCAGTTGTCGTATTGGAGATGGAACATTATATATCCTGTTGTAGGCAGTAACAGACATTTCAAACTTTCTTTTAACTCTGTCAATAAAAAGTCTGAATTCACTTGAATCATATGCGAGCAGTCCCATATTGAGAAATCCTTTCAACATCATCTAACAATGAACAAAGTTGACATCTGAATGAAGTACTGTTCGCAGAGCCTTCGCTTCTCCTGTTATGATAAAAGGAAACACCAGTGCCAGGTTTGAGTATTCCTTTCTCTTTCAGACTGGAAGCCAACAATTCAGCAGACTGATTTGGCAAATACAAATCTCTTACTAGAGTCATTTATTTCAGGCTGACTAAACATAGCAATGTATTAGTTCTGCACAGATGCGTATATTCTGTCAGAGCGCATCTGCATCTTCTGTAGAGGGTACTGATAATTTCAGCGATTTTCAATAGCTCTGGTAGCTTCAGTAAAAACAGGTGCAGGTATTTATCATCACTCGGTGTCCCAACGTGGTTGTCTGGCAGATGGGTATTGGGTATTTGTAAGTGGTATTTATTTTCTTGGATTGAAACCTTTTTATATTGACAGGAGAAGTAGCAGATCATTGTATCAAATGGGGTTTGCTTTTTCTCTCCAAACCATTACCACACCAAATCTCAGTTTATAGCATTCTTTCCTTTAGACATTGATCGCAAAGTTTCAACCGTTTTGCCCACTTTGTTTAGGAGCCCATATTTGTCTTGGTCTCGTTGCCAGTCCTACCTTTTAAAGTAGGCAAGATACACCCTCTTGACAAAGGTATCAATGTTGCGCCTTTGATCCTGCGAAGTGAAGGTCCCAGATTAGAGAAGATTCTGTATCATTACAGCATCTCCTTCTGTTTGAATTGTTTACCATTGTTAGTCACAAAATGCGAAATCGATAAGAATACATAAAGTTGGTGAAATGTACATAAAAATGTTGTAATCATTAAAATGTAAATAAATTGTTAAATGTACGTAAGTGATATTAATAAACATATTGTGCAAATACAACAAACCTCTTTATCACTAAAGCAGTCACAGACTTGCAACAACTTACAATCATCAGTGACACTGTTAATTTGAGGTAAAATCCATGAAAATGGGATTTGCTGATTGCATCCAAATGGAGATGTGATAAGAAAGATCTTGAGAATCAGATCGTGGAATCAGCACCCTCAAGAATTAAGATAGAAACAGCTGGAAAACAGTCCATGCAAAAAAAAAAGAAAAATTTTTTTTTTGTAGACAACGTGGTTTTATTATTATTATTATTATTATTATACCATAGTTTTTGTGTTATGGAAAATTAATAGTTCTACTTTGCTCATGGATAGTCACTATGTATATTATCATTATTAATTTAGGTCCTACTATTTATTATGTGGTGCATTTAAAACATTTAAAAGTTACCATACTATTGAAAGGAGGAGGCATCATCGAGGTTGTTTTGCTCAAAATATAAAATTTGTCATTAAAATTTGAAATATTAAGAAAAAGATGAATTGTTATTCTCAGGGGCTCAAAGGACACACAACTGTGTTGCAATTAGTAGCCTTTATTCAGATGGAAAATTGCCTTTTGATTTATATGATTTATTGGCATTGTTGAAATTGTAATAATATAATATTATATGTACTGTATCATCTCTGCTAATTAAAGGATTAAAAATTGTAACCGATTCGTAGAATTAAAAAAAAATTTTATTATTATTATTTAGTCTATTCTTTTTTCTTTTTTCTTTTTCTTTCTTCTACTTAGATGTTGTCAAGAATGTGGGGTAGATGTGTAACGATGCACAGAGAAGTCACCTTTGGCTAGTTTAAGTTGAAGAGCATGCACGTAAGTTTGAAAGCACGCTTGAGCCATTATTTGCTCGCGCCCTCAGCCAAACTCAATTATACTTTTCCTTACAGTGCATTCATCCCATGTTACTGATTCAATATCCACTTTTTCCACTCAGGTCAATTCCCAGCACACTAAAACTTACATCCGTTTAACCAATCACTATCATGCATAGTTTTCTATATGGCCAAACCGTTCTTAATACAACTCGTTTATTCTCTCATTTACCCGGCAGATCTGCTTTCTGTTGCATCTGGCTCATCAGTGTTGCAACTCTTTTCACTTAACAATGCTCATTTTTATAGGGCGAGCAGGAGTCTAACGCTACTCCCATATTTAGTTAGATTAAGTACTAGTATTATCGCTACTATTTTGTATCTTGCACATGATGGAGAGATAAGCGACATCAGGACGCCCGGTAGAGCGGTGGTAAGTTAGAGACGTGGGCGGGGCTGACATCTGAGCACAGTTGCACCTTAGATCTATACCCCCTCTTATTTGCCGGCAGGTTGACTGAGTAACTGGTGTTGGTAGAGTTGAAGGCATCCGGTTCATATAGTTTCCACTGATCTCATATCAATTCTGATAACATTTGGTTGAAATAACATATAGGCTTCTCATATGAGACCTACCGGCGACGATTGGGGGGAAAGCGCGCGGTGCACACATGCAGAGACGTAGGTACGCATTTACATTCCAAGAGGTAATCGGGAATTCTAATTTCGAGTTCTTTCCAGTCGGGCCTCCTCTTTCATCCAATTGTAGCGAGCTATACTACCGCCTGACTGTGTGCTGCGTGCGATCCTTTCGCTAACTTGTTATAAGCTCGCTGCTTCATACCGTTCTTCCATGGTTTTTATCTGTGCCAACAAATAACTAAAATGATTTTATACTATCTTGTTCCAATTGGTCGCATTCCTCACTATTTTATTCACAATTGCAATGCCCCTCACCGCGGACGATCCCCTCACGCCGTACATCACCTGTTATGTTTTATTAACTTTTACTGTTTCAACCCCTCCTTTTAACCACCCTCCAAACCCCTCTACAATCTTCTCAAACTTTCTTCGATTCGCCACAAACCCAATCATCACGTAGGGGGGGGGGCCTATGCCCTATAATAACCAGTGCATCCTCCACTCTAATTCTCCATCAGTCTCAACTCTTCATTATTACTACTACTTCTATTATTATTATTATTATTATTATTATTATTATTATTATTATTATTATTATTATTATTATTATTATTATTATTATTATTATTATTATTATTATTATTATTATTTTTATCATCAGAATGATTTCAATGAAGAATCTGCAGAGAATGATTTCAATGAAGAATCTGCAGAGAATGATTTCAATGAAGAATCTGCAGAGAATGATTTCAATGAAGAATCTGCAGAGAATGATTTCAATGAAGAATCTGCAGAGAATGGTGGATGTATTGAGGAAATTTCTGGAGTAGTTGAAAATCAGGTATGAAAAGAGAATTAAAATGTGTTTGTATTTATAAGATTGTGCTCTCATTTTTGTTTAAAGTAATGTAGTATTACTGTAATCCCTCAATTAATATTAGTGTAATCACTCAATTAATATTACTGTATCCCTCAATTAATGCCCTTAATACTTCGTCCCTTTATCGGACAAGAAATAAAGGTAGACTTAAATATTTCAAATGTTTTGAAATTCCTTCTACGATCTTATAATATCCTTTAAATATTACATTGTTAAAAAATGTTTGATTTGTTATTTCCAAAACCATGGTAAATAGTAATAATTAGGTTTAAGTTTTTTTTTTTTTTTTTTTTTTTTTTTTTTTTTTTTTTTTTTTTTTTTTTTTTTTTTTTAATTTATTTATTTATTTTTTTAAATATGTTGCATCCATCTGACTTGTATTTTATTTAAGATTTTAAAGTTGTTAATTAATATTTCATTTAATATTCTCTACTGTTTAGTATCTAATTTGGAAGGTAATTTGCTTAGTCATATGATGTGAACATCATCCTCCATTTGTACTGTACAGAAGAATGTTCTTCCAAAAGTCTCATATTGCCTGGCTAAGTTCAAGTAAATTAATAGTTTCCATAAATGTCTTTGAAATTTAATTTTTTTTTTTTTTTTTGAACTACTTAGTGAGATTGGTATCCCTGCAGAACTTTCTTGAATTGCCTATCTAGTTTGAATTCGCAATTGGTATGCTTGTATGTTTTAAAGATTGACAATCTCATTGGTGTTCGGTTGGCCGTAAATTTTGTTGTATTTTGTTGGAAAACATGGAGCAGTGATGTTTTACTCGGAATCGAGGCCAGATGATGTTGTCCAATATTAAGCTAAAAGTTTGAAATTAGATTTTTGATTGCTTTAAAATATTCTAAGATTATTTTTCTTAAAACTATTTTCTGTTACAAAAATTGCTTGCGATTCAATCTTCAAAAAAAAAAAAAAATGAGATTTGGTTAGATTTCCAAATTACAGCCTGGAATGATTCTTGATTTATGGCTGAAAGAGCCCTAGGATTATGTGCATGATCATCGGGCGTGGATTTGATTTTAGATCTCCTTCATTAAACCCTCAGAAAATTGTTGATAACTTTGAAAACTTGATGATCAGGTTGAGATTTTTCTGTTTTAGCAAAGAATGTGTTAATTCTTTTCTAAACAAGCCAG
>JABUQX010047778.1:0-17500 GCA_015478945.1 Trachelipus rathkii
AAAAGAGGGTAGAGCAGAATAACCACTTGATAATAACTAGTTTGCACGAAGTAACCCAATGTTTAGAGTTTCTTAATAAAAAGAAAGTCTTTTCCACAATTTTAATATAAAATAGTATGTCTATAATTAAATATACATAATAATTAGTTCAATTAGAATATATATATATTTGCATGATTATAATTACAGTGATTAGCATCTCACTAATAAACTTAGGCAATTTCCAGGATTTACCTATATTCTGAATACAACACGGTAGTAGAATATAATATATAGATAAGCAGTATATATACATATAAATATAAAATTTTATTTTATATAATATTACAACGTTGGAAAATTCAAATCGATAATTAAAACTTTTAAATGAACTGTAAATATATATAATACGAATTCATTATAAGAAAATGTTCAATATATAACTTTATACAACGATTACGGTATATAATATATATTTCACCGCCTGATAGTGAAGATAAGCTGCGGTATAACCAATTAATAAATATACCATATAAGTACATCAAATGTGAGCTTAGTCACACAGTTTGAGAATCACTGATATTATACTTATTATACTAATATTTATTTAATATATATATCTATCAATTAATTTTTTTATTTTTATAGTTTATTTATGAAAAGTAATAGTACGCTACTTAAAATTATTCAATTTTGTACGATTTAAATTGAATATAATTTTTATGTGGAATAAACTAAATTTATATAAAAAATTATTAATATATTATAGTCAAGACGTATATCACTCACTCTATTACCTCGGAAACGTCGGTGTCGCCATATTAGTGATACGTCGTATATATAAGCTACGCAAATTATAATAAATGCTTACTTAAAATCTGAGCTATGTTAGTAAATCTACATTTTTAACGTATTACTTAGTATATAACTAAATACAATATCAGTTAAGGCCGATATTTTAAAATATTAGTTCCAATAGTGACGTTTCACAGGTAATACCTGTTATTTATATACTTAAAGGTTAGTTTCAAAATTCGCTTATCACCTCAAATCACGACTCTCATGAAAAATAATTGAAATTATTTATTTTTTTCGAATTTGACTATAGATCTTCGTTTCTCCACGGTACTCATTATATGAAATAAAAGGATTCACATATATAATAATGTAAAATTATTTACGCTTTAACCGAAAGTTCGTCCCATTGAATGAGAATATATTGCCAGTTTTGATAATATATCGTATATATATCGATTAGTGAGATCTCATGATTATATTTTTAATTTATCGGTATAATTATATATATATATATATATTACTGAAATAAAAACGTATATAACTACTCACGTATCATTTATATATTTATAATATATACCGTGACCGCTGTATAGTAAGTAAACCCGAGTTACTCGATCTAGTTTTTACACATCATTACTACGAAGTGTATCGTCTATCTAGTATTATAGTGATTAAATTTACGAAACGTATCAACTTAATAATCGTATTTGTGAGTGTAAAATAACGAAAGTTCAGGTGAATAGTATGTATTAGAATATTAGGAAAAATTAAGACATAGAAAAAATAAACAGTAACTTAGAATAAAATTGCATTGATTATTATTATTATACTATTTCTATTAATATTAATATCATTGAGTAAAAATCTATAAAGGTCCCTCACTTATCGACTTAGATCGGGGCACAAATAATAATCAGCAACTTATTTAACTCATTCTCGTGGAGGAGATGTTTGCAAAATATTTTCGTATTATTCTATTATAATAGCGTAGTTTTTTTTTCCATAAGAGGAAAGGTGTACTTATTAAATATATATTAAATATTATTTTTTAATTTATATAATAGTTTGACTTTAAATATTCTAATTTTATCTATGAAAATAATTTTTTTGAGGTGATATACATTAATATATATATATACAAAATATATATACAATACGTATTTAAAATAAAATAACATATCGCATGTATCTGAGGCGCATGAGCTCACACATATTGCTGTACAGTGTCTTGAGTCGCTAATTAATATCTCACGGCTTATCACTCTTTAATATTTTTTTCAGGTGTTAAGATCAATCAACTTATATGTATTTTAATTAGTTTATAGTCTTACCTTAAATTAATATTTCTATACGTAAATAATTTTTTAGAGGATAAACTAAATTAATAAACAAATAAATTAAAAAATATTATGCACGGACGTATATAGTCACATTCTATAACTATCACGGATAACGCTCGTCGCATATTATAAAATAGTGACTGTTTCGTATATAAAAAAATACACTACAACACCTATAAAATAATATGAATCTACGCGTTTAGAATCCATTTTTTTAAGCTTAGATACATCTGAGTATATAAGTCACGTAATATAATATAGTTCCATATAATAGGTCAGTTTTTTACATAAAGTAAACTGTTTATACTCAAATAAAGGTCTAATTTTCAAAAATCGTATCTTCACTGAAACAATAAAGTCGACCTATCTAGGAAAATTTTGATTTTTTTTTTTCCCTCGAGAATTTTCTAATAACATTTTACACATCTGCGTTAATGCTAACTGAATAAATTACAGGGAATAACTCACACTATTAATATGTAATATTAATTTTACATCTATGATGATAATGATATATACACATATACGATATTGTAATATTTGGTGAGAATACAAATACTTTCTTTTTACATATCATAAATTAGGGTTATGATACTTCGGTACAAAATACTTGAGAATACAAGTCAAATTAGGGTATGCCCGAATTACGATAAAATAAGTTTATCGAATTTACCATACTAATATATGCTATGCACAGATGTAAAATTTTTAACATCTGTGAATAATTTTTTTTTTTTACAGCATCTGGGCTAATGTGAATCTGTTTTAATACGAATAAATAAATTTTTAGCAGCCTGCTTAACAAAAAAAACAAAAATATATCAATGAGTGATGATTCCTGACGGTTATCCAATGGTTCTTCCTAACCAATACGAAAAATAAAACTTAGGAATTTCTTTTATTAAGCGGTTTAGAAATAGATTAAATAATTTATCATCTCTGTGTTCTAATGAATTCCATTTTTAAGGAAACGTAGAAAATAAATAATACTACTTAAAGCCCGAACGAACTAGCTGGAAAATTGAGCTCGTTATTATCTCTCTTGAGTAGGTCGTAAGTTCACTTTACTTGAATGTATTTAAAAGTTTCTCGCGGATATTACTATTATAATATATATATTAATATAATGTGTAATAATATATATATATATATATATATATTAATTAATATATATATAATTATTATATATATATATATATATATAAATATATATATATTTATACATATATTATATAATATTCATACACATATTACATATACTATATATGTAAAATGAATATATTATGTATTTCAATATATATATAATATATATATATATATATATAATATATATATATATATTATTAAATTTATTAATATATATAAGTATTAAATATATATATATATATATATAATAATATATATTATATAATTATATATATTATATTATAATATTAATATTATATATATATATATATAATATATTATATATATATATTATATTATATATATTAGATATATAATATTATATATATATAATAATATCAGGTACTGTACAATATTCATATTTATCTATTCCATCCCAGTCCCTCTTTCTGGGTCTAGGTATCAGTTAGTATAATGATCAATTAATATAATAGTTATAATATAATTATATCTATTTTTTAATTATTAATAGTGATATTAATATATATATTATAGTAATCTTAATATATTATATAATTATAATATGATAGTTAATATTAATGAATATTATTGATTAACGGTCTATATTATATTTATATATATAATATAATATTTCTTTTATATAATATATATATATATATAAATATAATAGTATATTATACGTATAATAAATTACTTTTAGTCTAATTATCTAGGCTATGTAAATTTATATATTATATATAAGTTATTTTGTAATATATATATAATGAAAATGAATGACTCATACTATATATATATATATATATCATATTATATATAGTATAATAACTTTAAGTCAACTATTTATATAATTATTTTATTAAAGTGTTATTTTAAAAAAAACTATTTTTTTCTCAATATTTTCGAAATTATATAATATTTGATATTTATCTACTAGTTATCACTTATTGCTCGACAATATTAACTAAAGTCCGTTAGACTCAGAGTATAAAGAACATACATATACTAGCTCACCAACTCTCAGTCCAGCATTGTACTAGATTACTACGAATACTACAATTTCCTCCTCAAAACGGAAACTAATAATACTCTATAATATTATTTTATAGGTTTCATATTACATTTAACTAGCTAATGCTCAAACATATATATATAGTATATATCTCTCGATCGAATAGAGTTCTTGTTGTGCGTGCGAGGGCATGCTTAGTAGCAATAACATTGAGTTCATCCGTGAGTGTGTTAGATATTATTAATTACGCGCTAACTATGTAATTCGGTTTATGCTGTCATTCTTACGTCGACCGCCACTTATTATTGCGCTCAATCACACAACAGGTATGAGTATATAGAAGAGTGCGACGTTTTCTCTATTGCAGGTAAATTCTCACGGTATTGATCTAAAATGATATACCGTAGAACTCATCAGCAGCTGAGTTAATATGGTGTGCTAGAGGCAAGCGCGCATGATATTTTATTAGTGTATGTATCTATAATATATTCACTGTGATTTATTATTATTATTATTTATTAGATATATTCCGAGTCACTTGTGTCACTGTATATATTCTATATATATCTCATTATTCGAGTTAATAAGTAGCGTTATCACGTGAGTGTAATATATAGTATCGAGTCTCGAGCAATTAAGATGTATATCTAATATTATATTAATTACGTATATATTGATATTATTGCAGCTTTGTTTGAATATTTTATATCTATTTCTGAGTGAGTTCTATAGTATAATGTAGAATGAGTATTTTTTCCGTAGTCTCAATCTTTTTGTGGTGAGATTTAATTATCATAGAAGATTTATGATAATATGATAAGGTGTGACTAAAATGACGTGTGGATATGATTTGAACACGCATATGTAGAGATTTGAAAATCAGAACTTTATACAATAACTTTCAGAAATTTGAGAGATTTAAATGGCTTGAGAGATAGTTAATATAACATGAATTGTGAAAAAATGTATATATCAGAGAGTCGTGATATGGTATGTTATAGTTGATATCTGAATTTTATGAGTGAGAAAATTTACAGTAGAGAATAATATAATCTGGAGAGTCTAATAGTTAATGTTAGTTGTCTCACATATAAAAATTAATAAAAATAAAACATATTGAAACATTCAGTTATTGACATATGCTCAATCTTGACGCAATGCTTAAAAGATTAGGAAGATATTATAGATATATTATTGTATATTTATTACCACGATTTCAGAATATGACAAGCTACAATAAATTCGCATTGACATAGACTGAGGAGTGAAGAGAGAAATAACGTGTGCATTGTGTCTTAATCTGTGACTGTTTCTTCAATGTGACGAATTTTAAAAGTTATAGAAGAGTATTGCGATTACGTATCGTATTGGTATTAGAGACTCGCGCAAATTCTCTCTACACGTCCGCGCGCTATTTTAAGATCGAGTTCTTAAAGCGAATTGTCTTCATAATGTATTAATAGTATATACGGTAGATTAGCTTGACACATAAAGTTTGTGTCTTTAACAATTAGATAGAGATTAACTGTTGTGTTGAACGAAAATTGTGATTCGAGCTAAGATTCTTCTTGTGAACATTATTCTCGCAAATTGAAGAGTCTTTTCTCCGATAAGGTTGTAACATATAGATGTGTGAGATCGGAAGATATTACAAAAGATGTGAGATCAGGATTCGAGAGTTTGTAAAATTCTCTCTCTGAGACATTCCCGTACATACTATAATATTTTCCTTCACTTATAAGTTCTCGAGAGATGCAGACTTCATAATAATTTATTATTTTATTACTTTATCTTTTTTTTCTTGCCCATAAAATATTATTCGATATTTTTATGGTTCGTTAGCTTTGTTTACTTCACTAGTTAAAAATATTGCTACGATACTGTAGTGTACGTGTGTACTATGGTATACTATTTTTTATTATATATATGATTTCTTTAGGTTGATGCAAACTATAAATAATAGAATAAGCTTAAGTGTGTAGACTTTGATTTCTTAATAAGGCTTGTTATAGTACGATATTTTTTGCGTATATATACTTACAGAATATCATTCTTTCACAGTATGATTATATGAGTGTACGTCATTTATAATAAAGTATATGAATTAATACAATCCTATGTTTCTCTGTGTAAATATAGAAATATATCACACCCATATAACAATTGACATATAAAACATTATATGTTTCACCACTCGTGTGATTAATCTTTTTATCTTCTTATCTCATGGATTATACTTCTTATTTTATGTATCTGATGTAGCGTAATATGTGAGATAAATTTAACACCATGTGCACTCATAAAACATTTTGGCTTCTCCATTTGTGTGTGTGTAACAAACATATTTAGTGTGGTGCAAGATCATATAAATTAACTCTAAGCTTGCATGACGGCAATGTGTTCAATAAAATTTGTCTCTTAAGTGATAATTTTTTCTTGTGTATTATTTTTTCGACTTTTGTCATATTTTTTATTTTTCTAGTTTTTTTACATAAAAGTTGTTAATAAATTATACATATGTAACATATTATTAATTATAAAATGATATACTGTTGTGTGTGATTAATATCAATACTTTGCCTGTTTAGTTATTTTTATATATTTTATTAAATTCAGATGTGCGGTGATTCTCTTAAACGATTAATGTCATATGAGAAACAAAATAGATTATTCATAGTGTTAGTCCTCACCTCTATAAAATAATAGTGAAAAAATTTCAATAAAATTTGTATTCTATTTTAAAACGAATTTGACTAATGAATCAAAAACTAAGTAATTATCAAGAATGACCATTCATATAATATTTTTAAACATATTCTTAGAGTATATTATTATTATAAAAGTATAATCTCTCATACATCTAGTGATAAATCTATAACTTCTGTTTCACCAAATTTTGAATTGTTGATTTCCATCAATCTTATGTAGTTTATTAGCTCCGCTCAGGTATTCTTTGACCACAGAATGAAATTTCATATGAAGTTCTTTTCCCTTAGTTTTCACAGTTTATCTCTCAAGTAAGACATATACGTTCTTTTTCTTGCCTCATAATATACACAAATAATATCCTCCGTGACGCTTGATGAGGTATCCTATTCAGCTGATACGGGTCGCGGTCATTACATCCACATGACAATTAGACTCAATGAACTTGTGTTTTCTGAAATAGAAATACTATATCTAATCGTGCAGTATTGTATATTTTCATTGAAGTCGAGAGGTAATGTTGATCTGTTAGAATTTAGAAATAATGTCTCTTGGTATGTAAAGGAATGAAGGTAAGTATGTAACAAATAAAGATTGGTAAAATGTTAAAGTAAAAATAAAAATTAAGGAAAATGTGTTTGTAAATTGCTATAATATTGGATATTTGAATGCATGTTAAAATTCTAGTAGGAATAATTAAAATATTCTGTACTGTAAGATGTAATCATATAATGCCTTTTGGAACGAAAAAGAAAAGAAATAAAAATTCCGAAAAAAAATAGAGTAATGTGAAAAATTAACATCTTGGGAATTATTATCAAAATTATTTCTGATTTACGTATAAATTTTTTATAATTTGAATTATCTTTACCCCTTATTAATAAGATAATTTATAACATGGAATATATATATATATTATCTATATCACTTATAAAATTCTTTTGAACAGGGATTTTTAATTTGCAATATGGTTCATAAATTACCAAGTTTTCGGTGAGATGTGACATATGTTAAAAAATTTATAAAACTTTTATACAAAAGTACGACCTTCCATTATGTTTTCGTTCATATAGAGTTTTATTTCGAAGAGGAATGATATATAACAACACATTATATGTTGTAAGTTATATTTCAAACCGCTTTAATACCAAAGGAAATTTTATTATTTACTCTTTATTGGTATGGAGATAGAAATAAATGACTTCATCCTTAAAAATCTAATTTGATATTAAGTAAAATCATATCACACTTCATGAATAAAGTTCAATATGTTTCTATTTCTTGGATAAGGTGGTGTTCTTCACCATGATAGGTCAATTCATCAGCAACACAGTAGCTATTGTGTCAAATTAACAGCTGCGTTGCTTACTGGGGGTGATCACTTACCTTGGAAAAATATGATTTAATCAAAATAAATCGGTTTCCCCTGGTTGTAATATCTTACTTTAGGACAAAGATCCGCTGTTGAAAATTAGCTATTATAATTAGTAAAATAATTTTAAAAGATAATTAATAAATTCCTTAGTAAAGAAAAATTTAACAAATTCAATTAGTTTTCTTAGGTTCCAGTTGCTGTGTATACTTAATTATAAAGTTGCTACGTACTCATTAATAAAATTAAAGAAATTAATGAAATTGGGTTTGGAAATTAATTAAACATGATCGATCTCCTGCCGTTGCTACGGAAAATGATTTAAAATGGGGTAAATATTTTGTCTAAAATTTTGTACATAAATTCAAAACAACATTATTCTTCTTTCCACATTATCGCCTTTTCGATCATCTTTCACATCTTTAAGGTACACCTACTCTCAAAAAATTAATAAATTAATTTTAATACATTATACATCAAAAGCTTTTCTGGTTTATATTTTACTTTTTATTTAGAAAGGGTTTAAATATTGATATAATAAAATTAAGCGTTATAAATATCTAGGTGTTTCCGTTGCACACTAAACTGATTAACATCAATTCATAAAAAATGAACTGAATTCGTATGCTGTTTTATGTATACATAATCGCGTGCGTACACCTCATTTATGTTAAATCAGTTAATGAATGTATCTGGTGACTTGCGTTGTCCATACGCTATTCTTTCTTAAATTATTGTGTGCGTAAGAACAGTAAAATAATTTAAAATTAACTTGTTTTTGTTTAATCGATTTCTAATCTGTGTATATGTTCCTTATGCATACAATATAATCGTACGATTTTATTTATATGATAAAAATTACTTTGAGAATAAAATTATCTATGTTTTTGCATAAAATAAGAACATAACATGTTGATAGTAATCTTATCAATACACATGAGTGGCAGATGTTTAGACATATGTGATAATCCATCAAAATGAATAACACACTTTATTCTTACATAGGTTGTGTTTTGATCATTTATTGACTGAGGTACACATTGTCGTGTGGTAATTAGCATAGGTGTATTATCGTTCATACGTGTTTGTGTATATTTCACCATTATATTCATTGAATGCATGAATGTATGCATGTGTACTAGTGTTACTGTTGTGTGTAACTTACATGTAAGAGTTTTTACGTTAAACGCGAAGTGTTGGAGTGTTGATACTCTAACGAAGGTTATAACAATGAAAAATTTTGGTATCTTGGTCAGACTAACTTTAATAGGTTTTAAATCACTATGTGACCTGTTCGTAACTAGTACTAAAAAATATCAATTTCTAAATGAGTAGACATTGCTTGATTTGTGTTAAAGTGGTGTGGTTGAAATATTCAACTCTTTCATTATATACATTTTAAAGTTACAAATAATTTGTATTTACTATTACAATTATTATGTTATTAAGATGTTTTGTAATCCTTGTTTTGACCGACCAAATTTACATCATGCAATCTTGAATGAGTTCATAGGTGATACGTTAAAATCAGGCATAGTGATGAACATAATGTGGCTTCAATACTACATAAAAACTAAATACGTGTCATCGTGGTTTAGTGATCAAATATGACTCTGTAAAAATGAGAATTATGTGTTTTCATTGTTTTACACTGAATATTTATGTTGCTTTACGTGTATCTCTATTAAAGAAATAAAATTATAAATGACAAGATGATTTTGTACGTTTGATCATTTACGAAATAGATCATTATTTGTAAAAGGTTGTATTTTATCACACCTTGTCTGCAAATTTATAAAATAAATTAAACTAAGAATGGGTTAACCTTTTACAATCACTGCGTTGGTTCCTCCTACTTGTTCACTTATCACAAGTTTTCCGCATATTATATTTACTTCTAATCATCCGACTATAGAAGACATTCTTCTCTGTTAAATTACAAGACGAGTGTCTTCTAATTAGTTGATGACTAAAATATGATATTTCATAGAGTTTAGCTTTTTAATATTATATTTTCATTCAAGAGTGCAGTTTTTAAATGATGAAAATAAGTTTCAAAATAATGTTGGTACTAATCTAATTTTAATTCCATTGAATCCCCAAAAGTTGAGTGGCTACCCCAGTCTTTAATTTCCTTAGGGTACACTCTTATTGTTGAAACTTGATTTCTTACCTTTTTAACGGTTTTACTTTTGCTATAAAATCAGTGCGGTTTTTATTCTTAAATACTGAAGTCACACTTCCTTCTCTATGATTAGTTTTTTAATAGTTCTAAAGAAAGTGAATGCTTTTCTTATGTATATTCCGATATTGACCTTTATTGTTATCTTTTTTATGCCTTAAAGCGGTTTAAGAAATCAACTTTCTTAATTTAAAATATGGTTCCAATCCTTTTTTTCTAAAGAATGTTCTTGTCTTTGATTTAAATTGGATATTACTAGGTTCACTTACTGGTCCACACTACCTTTGTCTGTAACTTCTATTTTTCCTTCTTATTCCTAAAGAACTTATGTTTTTACTACTAGGTTATATATATATTAATACTTTAATTCTAGAATATATTTTTATATAATCAGAATATTATTTTTAATATATTATCTGATATTATTTTTATCAAGTTGACTCATCTACATATGTGTGTCCGAAGTACATCTGTAGAAGTTATTGGAGTTTTTAAGAAAAATTCAAATTTATTGTTAACTGCTATGCGTTTGTTACTGGAATTCTATCATCAGTATCGTTTCAGTATTCACATCTTGCCTTGCTCTTCTTCCATAAGATTCAATGTGTTTAGATACTTAAGCGTGCAGTCTCTCATATCTATTACAAGTCGATTTCACGCTACTGAGTTTTGGTAAGAAACTTCTGATGATCCTTTTAACGATGTGGTGTGATGTTCTAGGCTTTTATCTGTGTTATTTAACCATCTGCTGTAACCTTTAAAATATTTTCATCACAATTAAACGTCAAAATTGTAATTTCCACGAATCTTTTCTAGATTCTACTATGAGCTTTCTATATCTGTATTCCTGGTTTGAACTTCCTTTAGGCTAAAAACTTTATCTATCTTTAGCAAATGTATCGACATTTTTACTATTTGATTCTCTGGATAAATATATATAGTTTGATCAGATATATTTGTTAAAAGGTTTTCAAAAGGTTTTTTTTTCTTCTGTTAACCTGACAATTTGTCCCTAATTGTGCTCATTCTAACTATTTGGTGAGCTTGCATCTAAATTGATAGTCCATTTTTAAGTTTCTGGCGGATTTATCTTCTTTTTCAACTTGAGTTTTATATTCTAACTTATAACAGCTAGGATCTCCTTTAACTCTTCATATATAGTTTGTACTTCTATCTGGTTCCAATAATAGTGTTATTCATCACACAATCTCTTTATTGCCACTATCCTTCTTCTCGTTATTCAGCTTCATGTCTGTGATGTAGGGAGAGTTTAAAGTTGAAGTTATTTCTTCGATAAGGGTGACAACGACGGATATTTGTCAACAGCCTTTGACTCTAATGTCCCTCTTTTCCCACAAATATTTCGCTTCGTTCTCAGAATACCTCCAATACATCAATCAGATGAGTCCGAAGAATTTTGCTTGTTAACAGAATTAGAATAAGCTGGAAGGCGAGGTCTTTAATCTCTGTACCGTCAGGAAGGTAATGACTTACGCTTGATATGCAGCTTCCCTGGGCAATTTCCAGTTTTTCTTCTTCTTCCTGCTATCATAAAGATCCGCCTCTTCGAATTCGCTTGATTTTTTTTCTGTATATTAAGAATTTCTTTTTCTTTCGATGCTGTGTTATTGACAAGTTCTTTTGGCATCTTGTCTTACTGTCTTTTGACATAAAGCGAGATATATACTGTAGCACTTTTAAATAGATGTTGGAGACACTTGAACGTCATTGTGTCATTGACGCACATAGGATGACCTATGATTGTGAGTTGTGTGATTAGGTTCCATACAGATCCTATCATCACTTGGATCAGCGCATTTTCCGGACATTTACTTCGTACTTCCTGCGTCTACTCTTTTTCTTTCAAAAGAGGTTTTACACAGCATTATGTGTAGAGCTGCATGATCCGTACAGCTTTCAATACTTTACCCACTATGTATTCCTCATTCTAGATCAAAATTATGACCATAATCGAATGGACTATCCCTTTTGTCTCCTCCATCACAAAAGATATTGGTTTCATCAGAGAGGCCGAATCTAACAGTTCTTTGTGATCTAACTGTGATCCTATAAGCTGTGCTCATTCTCCTATTTAAGAATTTTTTGAGATAAGCTCTGGGACAGAATCAACTTGTTTGCTTTGATAAGTTACGGCTCATTCCAGTCAAACAGAAGTGAGTGAGCGAGCGAGTGTGGGACATGATAGATTGAATCTTTTGTCCTGAACCTGGTCACATTCAATATTCTGCAAATTCGGAAATCAATCTTCTTGTACTTCTCCGCTTCCGCCTAGAAAGACTTCTATATGGTGGTAATAGGCGGCATGCTAGAGTAGCTTAGTGCTCTACGACATGTTAAGGTTTCCATGCAGGTCATTTCCCTAAGAATCTCTTTACGATTCCGCTTCGCTGTTGTTTTCAAGGCACACGAGGTACTCTCTCAAAATTAAAGTCGAGGATAATTCGTTCTTTGTGGACCACGTTCATAATGATTTACCAAATATTCACTCATGTTAATATTCGCATAGTATGTGATTGGGTTAGAAATCTTACGATGTAATGTACTTTATGGCGATTTAGTATTTAGTGAGTGACTCGCCATTAGTTGTTTTTTAGAGTGTGCTGAATATCTTCAATTTTCTTTATTGCTTTTATTGAAACTATATTTATAAATTATTTATATGTGTTCTGGGCTCTTCAGGCCACAATACCAATCAATTACTTTTTATAAATCATAGTCAGATGCATTTACCTGAACTATGTAATCTATGCTCAATATCGTTCGAGCAAGTGGGTTGGTTTGCATCCCCACCATCATAACTACACCATGAAATTTTTCCAACTTATGGGTTATGACGAATACGTTACTTATCTAAAAATACTTTTATATTTTTTAGTCTCTACAGCGGCAAGCATAAATAGTGTTCTCATAAACTATGGCTGTTTCTATAGCAGTTGCAATCTAAGTTATTAAGATAAAAATCGGGACAATCTTGTTCCCCAATTTTTCCCCCCGATGGCTAATTAAATTGGACTTTAACTTTGGTCTTTTATGTGCGCCAGATTTGTTTCTGATTTGTGCGCCATTTATATGCTTCTTTTTAGCTTATATTTATAAACTCATTAAGCCCGCTTTGTGACTCCTCAGTATAAACCTGTATCGCTCTTCAATTCTCTAACAGGTCTGGGAGGTCCTTTAAGGTTGATCGCAAAATATTTCAATTTTTCCACACGATAGAAATTGCTGGATTCGATGCCTCTCGTGTGGTGTACGTGGCACAGAGCTATACCGGTCTTTCAGGTACCGTTTGGCATCGTTCCCTTTTATTAATTGGTCTACGACGTCTTATGGGTGTTTTCCCACAGCCAACTGCGTTTTAATGGGTTGTCCATTGGATTGCTTCACTCACTCATAGATATACTTGAGCGTTTAAGCTTGATGGTTCCGATCTTTGGTTATTAGTGATATTAATACTAGATTGGGCTTCTTGTACAAACAGATTCTTCAAAACGGCTGTACTACATTTCCCACTTGTGAATTTGTGTTGATTCTACCGTGCATTTTCTCATATCACTTAATCAATTCGACTGGATAACCATGTAAGGGTAAACGCCAGGTATCCCGGCTGTGGCCAGAGTTTTAGCTTGCTCAGTTGGCTGAACGCTAGGTTATTTGATTGGCGTTTTATAGGAGCAAAAATTGTTTAAGAGGCTCGTTTATTGCTGATCCTGTTTATATGTAAGTAAACGTAATTAGTAGAAATCCAGAGAAAATTATTATTAGTCAGGTATTGTTTTTCATGTTTTGACAGGCTTTTATTTTCAAACCTGCGACTGGGTGCGAACCGCACTAGAAGAGAATTTTGTTTTTTTCGGGGAAGAAACCGAAATTCAATAACTCAGGAATAATTGGAGATATCGTAAAAACTAAAATCGGCTGTAGGGTCCTCAGGTACTCTTCATTTTTGCGGGGGTACAGGGGGTTCCTTGGACAAGTTTCAAAATTTCCCGAAAAAAACTAGTGCCCCCCCTTTGCGTAAGGTGGTGGAACAAAAAAATCATCGTTCCCTTTATTTTAGTTTGTGCGCAAAAATTTAAATTAATTGTTCCCTTGAAAGTTTACCATTCCTCTTATACACACGGGATTTAGGCCGTAAACTAGCAAGCCTCCTTACAGTAGGTCATACCTAATTGATAGATTGAAATCGCTTTACGTATGGACCTATTATTTATCAATAAAATAAATTTAAAAATTTTATTATTATTCTAAATTGTCCGCTGACTTTCATTCAGGTTTCTAATAAATTTCCTCGTTGAGAGTAAAGAAATTTAAATAAATTGATTTTCGATATTTGTTTCATGGAAACGATAAATTAAAATTCCGTTGAACTTTTAAACCTCTTTAAATAAAATCAGCCCGCGTAACAACTTTAGCTCAGTTTTTGCGTATTCAGGCCAAAAGATGGCATTCGTCAAACCGCTCGTTTTGGCTCTCGCTTTTTATCTATCGCGAGCTGCTGATTCGACCATCGATTGGAATAGCGATATTCTAGCGAAAAATGTATACTGAGTCGCTTTGCAACATAGAAACGAATACATTTTCTTCAATTATACGCAAAGCTCAACGTTATATTTTTCAAAATCGAAATATTGCCAAGATTTAGACGACCTTTTTATTATACTACATTCCGTCGAAGTAGGAGAAATTTGCAAACACAACGATCTTTATTCGTTCACTGGCAAAAGACTAACTTTTCCGAAGGACGTTCAACTATTGACCTAGGCCAATTTTTTTTCCCAACATCCTTTTTTGTATAAGAATATTATTATATTAAAGTACGATCTTAAAAAAAATTCTCATTCCCTAAATGTTGTATTCCAATATACTTCTAATACGGCAAAAACGAACGCGTCTTCGTCGTTACATTTTAAAAACAATAACAAAGCTCTCAACCTATCGACCCATACGATAGAGGATAAAATCATGATCCCGTTCGATTCACAAACGATAAATTATTGCGGATTTTACATATTTGGAAAATGTGATCATATTTTCTGTAATAAAAATTCAACAGTAGCAATCGAAGGAGAACAAGAACAAGACGAAAGTGGAACCTCATTCCAAGATTACATTATTGTAATATTTTTGTGTTTACTTGGCGTCCTTTCATTAGTTTTAGTGATGTTTTCCGTTATATGACAGCAGTTGACGAGAAGAGGCACCTATAAACCTAATCAATACGCCCAAAATTTGGTTTTTCGAAATAGCCAAATCGATCAGTCCAAAACTTCACTGCTACTTTAATTTTATTATATATATATATATATTATTAATATTTTTTAAAAAAAATCATAATATATTCGCTGGGTTTTTTATGTTTTGTTCGAATAACTTAGAAAAGCGTTTGTTTTTCATCGTTTCTTTTTCATTTCTAATCTCAAACCGTTGATAAAAATGGTGAGTGAAATGCTTAGATAGCTAGCTACCGGGCCCTATGATTAAGTAATTTAGCGACATTTTTCAATTTACTTTTTAACATTTGTTTGCATCCTTTTTTTCAATTTTGTTAAGCACTTGTTTCTTATTTATATGCGCAAATAGATAATAAAAATGGATATGTATATATAACATTTTTTTTATAAAAAGAATCATAATTCTTTTTGCTAATTTTATTACAGAGTTTAATTATGTTTGATCTAAATTTAATCAAGCGTCTGTTTTTCATAGGTTTTTTTTCATTTCTAATCCTTAGAAGAAAGTGATAAAAGTGGTGAGTGAAATGCTTAGCTAGCTAGCTAACCGGGCCCTATGATTAAAGTAATTTAGCGACATTTTCATTTACTCTTTTTACATTACACTAGCATTTCATTCCTTTTTTTACAGTATTTTGAATGCAGCCTTGTTTTTCTTAATTTTTATCGCGCAAATAGATATAAAAATGGATATGTACTAGTATAACATTTTTTTATGCCAAAAATTGGTTTTTGTGGAAAATTAAAAATCAGTCTTGTTATTTTTTTGAATGATTATTGTTAGGTATTTTCTTTTTAAAAAATACAATAATAATATTTATTTTTTACGGCACACCTGTGGAGTGGACACGTAATCATCGCGCTCTAAATTTGCTGACATCGCATTTAAATAGTATGAAAGAGGAGTGAGCCGATCGGTGCATCGCTTATGACAGTGTCAAGGCGAGTGCGGATACCTCCTCTTCTGTTCAAGACCGTGATTTTTCGTGCTGTTCCTTCGAGCGCTAGGTGACGATATTTTCTTTGGAAGCCACTATCGCGGTGCCATTGTTCTCATTCTCGGCGAAGATTAGACTGATCGGAGGAGTAATCCCACCCACTTCCCATTTATAATATTATCAGGTGAGATGGTTTTAATTTATTTAAATATTAGTTTCCCAAATATAAATTATATCATTTTACGAGTTGAGAAAACGAATTTTACTTTTTAAAAATAAATATTTGTGAAAAAGTATTTTTATTGTTGTTATTAATCAATTTTCCGTAATAATTTTTAAAGAATTATTTTAAAATAAATTTGTCAAAAAAATGAGAAGAAATTGTTTCACAAAAATTATTTTAGCCCATAAACTCTGAGTGAATAAAAATTGATTTTCCTTTTTTTTAGATCCCTTTGGAAGTATTCGTCTGTGTCACAGTCGCGTCGTATTTCTCCGCTATCGAGCCACTCATATATTTCGAGAACGAGGTAACTGATTTTCACTCGAACATTTATTAATGTAATTTTTTTGAAATATATTAAACTTTTTTAATTTTTTTTAATAAAGATAAAAAGGTAAAAATATTTTATTTAAACACAACTTTTAATTCATAAAATAACATCATTTACCAAACGGCCACATATGGTGGACGGAAAATGGAATGTTTAAAATTACTAGTAATATATAGAATAGATAATTTATCGTCAAATAATAATTTAGTAATTACGATTTTTTT
>JABUQX010047778.1:30000-48756 GCA_015478945.1 Trachelipus rathkii
ATAGGGCTCTGCCCGTGAGTGGTGGTGACAACTGTAATATATATATATATATATATATATATATATATATATATATATATATATATATATATATATATATATATATATATATATATATATATATATATATATATATATATATATATATATATATATATATATATATATATTTATTTTTAGATATATCTATATATATATCTACATATATTTATAAAGTTATATATATATATATATATATATATATATATATATATATATATATATATATATATATATATATATATATATATGTGTGTGTGTGTGTGTTTGTGTGTGTGTGTGATGTGCCAGAACTGAATTGTTGGCCAATACCAATACTCTCATTGATGCTACTGCCAATACCAATACTGGAATTTCAGCAAATACCAATACCAATACCAATACCAATACTTCCTATTAATTTGTTATATTGTAAATTTTTTATGTATGAAAAAGACCACCTATTATTTATATTTTAGAAACTTAAAGAAATATAAATGTTTACTTTGGAGGAACAGATAAAAAAAAATTTAGATAACCATTTATTCAATTACTCATAATAAAAATATATTTCCAATTCATACTTAATAAAATGAACAAAGCTCCTTTTATGATAAAGAAAAACTTTACTTTTAAATAGAAAAAAAGTTACATCCACACTATGACTAGAAAAGTACTAGTAACTTAATCATAAACTTGAGTATCATATTCGTAATCAGCAACAAACATGTTTTTTTTTTTTCACCAAAATCACCTAAAAGATGTTACAAAAAAAAATTTATTTTTGTTTCTTCTGATTTTTTTTTTATTCCGTTTTTTATGCAGATTCCAAATATGTTTTTAGTTTTTCTCTAGCATCGACCGTTTTTGTGTTACGACGGCATGAAGTAATTATTGGCATCTTCTCATTTTGTAGGGTGGTTACCGGCACAAAAAAAATAATTTTTTTTTTCTGTTTTAGGATTTTCATGCTAAGAACCCATTTATATATATATAATTTAGGGATGTACCGATACCAGAAAAGAGGCCGATACCGATACTCTATTTTTTTAGGTGCCGATACTGATACCGATACTTTAATTAATATAATAAATACACAGTAATAAGATATAACATTTGTGTACTGCTAGGCAACTCAATATTGCATTCCCTGTACAACCAATACTTAGTCATTTATATTTCATATTTGGTTGTGCCCAAGTATATTTATTTTATAAATTAAAATAATATCTTTAAAGAATAATAAATGCAAAAATAATATTAATAATTTTTTGATGTTTGTATTTATTCAAAAAATATTCCATTTCCATTTTCCAGTAAGTTTTAACAAAGTTTAGCTACTAGCTTTTATGTTTTAACATGATTACAATTTACAAGAAGATTCTTTAACTAGCTACAATATAAAGAATAAAAATAATGAAAGAAGAGACCTCAATTAATCAGCTGAAAAGGCTATTACTCAAACATGACATAATAATATACTCCTTTAAGATAAAGATAGATATCATTCAATACTCAAATTCAAAAATTCACAAATTGTGATGCAAAAACATTTAAGGTTTCACTAGTATCTGGTGAGAGCCTGTTCCTTTTTGGGATGTTTACATTCCTACCTACACTATAAATACGCTCTCTCTCGACTGATAAAGGAGGTGCTGATAATTATTTTCCTGCAAGCACTGATAATAATGAAAACCTTGGCCCATTTTCATGCCACCGCATGAAAGGATTCTCTTCTGTAGGCAGCATCTCCATGTTTTCGTAGAACCTCATCTCCTCTTCAGATTGCAAATTTGAATTATCTTTTTTGCTCCTTGATGACTGTCTTTTCAGTTTCTACGATGAGGTTCCTTGGTGTGATTCCTTTGAAGGTGAATGTGATGTCAATGCAATTTTGGCCATGAACTTATCAAAGGCTAACATATCCAAATCCTCATCTTCAGTAGGTTTATTTGCTGAAAAGCCACCATCGTCACTATCAGTGCTGTTGCCAGGGGTTGCAGATAAGGCGGCTTCCACTTCTGCGAATTTTTTATTTTTTTCAAGCGAGCAAGCTCCTCGGTTATGCTATTTAAATGCATTCTAGAAGTGGTTCACCGTCGGAGATGCCATTCTTGTGGGGTTTCAGCTAGCTTAAGAAATTCCTTATTAGAACCTTTTATATTTAGTTTTTTTTTACAGTTGTCACCGCCGCTCACGGGCAAAACCCTATTCAAGGAGGGGGTGTTGAACCCCTCAAAAATTCATCTAACGCAAATTACTCAGATGAGCACAGACGCAGGCTTTAAACTGAGGGATATTAAATTGAGTAGGAAACACAGATGATGGAAGAGAATTCCACAGAACAGAGGTGGCAGGAAAGAAAAGCACCGCAGCGAACTAGTCTGGAGTTACTAATATCAACACAAAACTCAAGTGCCGACACAGCACCCTTGTGCTATGAGGGCGTCGTAAGGTGGTACGCGAGTGGAAAGTTCCCTCGAGCACTTGCCACAGTACCTATAGAAAAGGATATAGCACCAACATCTCGCCGCAAATATAGAAGGTCAAGTGAACTAGAAAGTACAGGACAGTTTATAAGTCTTTTGGCCTTTGACTCGACTCTATATAAAAGCCGGGTGAAACCAGAGCTTGACTCGACTCTATCCAAAAGCCGGGTGAAACCAGAGCCCTCCCAGATATGAAAGCAGTACTCCATACAAGGGCGGAAGAGACCCTTGTATAGCTGGAGTAACTGAGAAGAAGAAAAAAAGTTTCGCAGTCTAAACAGAACTCCCAGTTTCTTTGAGGCCGCCCTAGCAACCGTTTTCATTTGAGGTTTTCAATACAATTTTTTGTTTATGTTAAGGCCAAGGATGTTTATATTGTCAACAGGAGAGACGAGAGAACCGTCAAAAGAGATAGGAAAGTTAGGTGTCTTAGAGAGGGAGATTTGTAGAAGTTGGGTTTTTAAAGAATTAAATTTCACAAGCTTGAGACTACCCAACCCTGAAATTCTATCCAGATCAGCGAGAATAGAATCGGAAAGATTAAGACGAAAGGCAATTTTTGAAGTAAAAGAGGGAGCAGAATTGAAATGAGTTGAAGAATGAAGGGTCGAGTCATCGGCATATGAGTGGATAGAGTTAGATGTGCAGGTGAGAAGATCATTGATGAAAAGCAGGAATAAAGTAGGAGATAAAACAGAACCCTGAAGAACACCACTATTGACAGAAAAGAAGTCGCCCCATCAACAACAGCCGACATTGAGCGATTTGAAAGAAAGCTAGACATAAGTAAGCAAAGAGAAGAAGGAAACCCAAAGGAGGGGAGCTTGGAGAGCAGTGACGCGTGCCATACCCGGTCAAATGCCTTGGATATGTCAAGCGCCACCACACAAGTCTTCCCATAGTTCCTAAGGGCGGAAAACCATAAATCTGTTAAATAGGAAAGTATATCGCCAGTAGATCTCGAGCGCCGAAAGCCGTACTGGCAATCGGAAAGAAGGGAATGAGATTCCAGATGATCTAAGAAGTGAGAGTTGAGATGGGTTTCAAAGATCTTAGAAAGAATACAAGTTAAAGCTATAGGGCGATAGTTAGAAGGATCAGAGCAGCATCCTTTTTTCGGAATAGGTTGGACATATGCGCGCTTCCAACACTGAGGGAAAGTGCTAGTATTGAGGCATAGAGAATATAGTTGAACGAGGGGCGGGGTCAGCACGGAAGCACACTCCCTCAAAACTCGGGGAGGAATGCCATCCGGGCCACCCGCCTTCCTAACGTTCATAGATTTCAGGAGCCCATGCACCCGATCAAATGTAATCTCAGGCAAAGGCATAGGACACCTGAGAGGAGGAGGAAGAGGAATGCCAGAATCGTCCAGGGGTGAGTTGTAGGAAAATAGGAGGCCAAAGAGATGATTGGCCTTTTCAGTTGGAGTATTAACAACAGAATCATCAGAGCGAATAAGAGGAGGAAAGGATGATTTACAGAAGTTGTTAGAGATGTTTTTTGGCAAGAGGCCAGAGAAATTTGTCAGTAGGAGAACCAAGGAGGTCAGCGCACTTTCGTTTAATGAAAGTCCGCTTTGCTCGTCAAAGAGTATCCCAGCAACGATTTCTAGCTGAATGAAATTTGGCAAGAGTGATAGGAGAACGAGAATTTTTCCACCCCCGATACGCACTGTCTCTAGCCTGAATGGCCAGAGAACAAGCAAGGATCGATTCATGATTTTGAGGAGAAAGATTTAGTCTAAGAAGGAATGAACATGCTCATCCCATCAACAATTACAGTTCCCACTTTATCGGCAGAAGCTGAAGCGTCTTCAGAGTCAAAGCAGACACTCCAATTATAGTTAGCGTAGAAGCAACGCCATGCCCCCCAATCGGCCCGATCAAAGTGCCAGAAAAACCGCATAGGGCAGGATGGAGATGTTGGAGAGAAAACATTAAAATTAAGAGATATAAGGTTGTGGTCATATTTACCGATAGGAGCGAAGGTGGTTTATTTATAGAAAGAAGGACTAGTGGTGAAACATAGGTCAAGTGTGTTCAAGAATCGGTTGGGACGATCCGGAATGTGTGTAGGTTCTTTAATTAGTTGCTACAGATCGTTGAGAATACTGAATGATTCGGCTTCCTCCCCACTTAAATCAGTATGAGAGGAACCCAACAATTCAGTGTTGTGTACATTGAAATCCCCTAAATAGAGGACCTCAGTATTTGGATGAGAAGATGTAACAGTCTCGTAAGAAGTAGTAAGGTAATCAAAAAAGGCATGAAAATCTGTTCTGTTAGGAGAATAGTAGCAGAAGCATAAGATTATTGTAGTAGAAGGAAGAAAGATTTTAAGCCACAGAACATCGAAGTTAGGAGATTCGAGATTCTCGAGACGTGTTATAGGAGTGTTTATATTTACATAGGTACATACTCCACCCTTCAGACGGAAATTATAAAATAAGTTATAGTTGGATATATAGTTGAAGGATGAATTCTTAGCCATCTGGGTCTCAGACAAGAGCATAAAATTAGGGTTAGAGTTAGAGAGGTCGTATTCCATGGATGCAGAGTTAGAGTGCAAGCCATTGATGTTGGTAAAGTCAAAAGAAAGCCACGCCTGTGCAAATCTGCTATCATACACACACACACACACACAAAAAAAAAAAACAGACAGAAACAAATAGACAAAAATGAGGAAAAATTATTCGTACGCTAAAACCTAAATTTAAAACCTAAAATTTTAAAACGGTAAAACCCTATTTACTGCAAATATCTAAAATATGAATAATCCAGAAAGTTTAAAAACACTCGCGCACTCTCACGAAATTGCGTACAAAAAAAAAAAAAAAATACTATTGATCAACTAAAAAAGTAGAAGATAAATCTGTATAAATTATAATAATGGCTGTTCAAATAGGTAAATGTTACGCTAAAGCCCAAGTTGGAGAAACGCTAAAAATCTAAGTTAAAAAGGAAATCGAGGAAAAAAAAAACATAACCTAGTACTAGCTATCTATATCGAAATAGATTTATTATTGAATCTAAAAGTTTCTCATAATTTTTCACCAAAAATGTAAGAAGTATCGGCTAAGTATCGGCCATATTTACCGATACCGATACCCCCAAAATGGCCGATACTACCGATACCGATACCGATACTATCGGTACATCCCTAATATATATATATATAATATATATATATATATATATATATATATATATATATATAACATATATATATATATATATATATATATATATATATATATATATATATATATATATATATATATATATATACGGTATATATATATATATATATATATATATATATATATATATATATATATATATATATATATATATATATATATATATATATATATATATATATATATATATATATATATATATATATATATATATATATATATATATAGTTTTTATTATATATTTATATATATATATATATATATATATATATATATATATATATATATATATATATATATATATATATATATATATATAGACTGTGTGGTGATAGGTTGTGCTTAACTGGAGCTCCGATGGTTTGAGTAGTGTTTATAATGTTTTAGTTATTTTGCCTCTAAGTGTATTTGTACATTGAACGCTCTCCTGTTTTAATTGTTTTTAACTTTTATGGATTTAATATTTGAAGAATTTGATCATCCTTTTAAAAGATAAGATATCCGTTTTAATTTTTAATTTTGAAACTTTTTAGTTATGTTAGATAGCAATAGTTAGTTTTTAGGATTGTGTAATACGTAGTTTAGATAGTACTAGGGTATATTTTTTCTTAGTCTTTTTTAACTTAAGTTTTTATCGTTGTTTTTTTTTTTTTTTTTTTTTAAACGGGTTTTAGCACAGCACCTACGTTTTTAGTTAATTATTATTTTAATTTATACATAACCAGTTTTATGTTGAATAATTGTAATTTTTTTTTTTCGTAAATTTGTGAGGGTGTACGAGTGCGTGAGGGTTTTAAACTTATTAAATTTTTCATATTTTACATATTTATTATAAATACGGTTTTATCGTTTTTAAATTTTTTTTTTTTTTTGTCTTTGTTTGTTGTTTTTGGTTTAGTGTGGTTGTGTGTGCGTGTGTAATGGCAGATAGACTTTACTAACATCCGCGGCTTAAATTCTGATTCTACATCCGTGGAATACCACCTCTCTAACTCTAACCCTAACCTTTTGCTCTTGTCTGAGACACAGATGGCTAAGAATTCATCCTCTAACTCGTTAAATGTATCCAACAATAACTTATTCCATAATTTCCGTCTAAAGTAAACATAAACACTCCTGTAACACGTCTCGAGAATCTCGAATCTCCTAACTTCGATGTTCTCTGGCTTAAAATCTTTCTTCCTTCTACTACAATAATCTTGTACTTCTGCTACTGTTCTCCTAACAGAACAGATTTTCACGCATTTTTTGAATATCTCACTACTTCTCACGAGACTGTTATATCTTCTCATCCAAATACTGAGGTCTTCTATTTAGGGGATTTTAATGTACACAACACTGAATGGTTGGGGTCCTCTCATACTGATTTAGGTGGGGAGGAGGCCGAATCATTCAGTATTCTCAACGATCTGGAGCAAATAATTAAAGAACCCACACACATTCCGGATCGTCCCAACCAATTCTTGAACACACTTGACCTATGTTTCACCACTAGTCCTTCTCTCTATAAATACACCACCTTCGCTCCTATTGGTAAATCTGACCACAACCTTATATCTCTTAATTTTAATACTTTCTCTCCAACAGCTCCATCCTTCCGCCCTACGCGTTTTTTCTGGCACTTTGATCGGGCCGATTGGGGGCCTTGCGTTGCTTCTACGCTAACTATAATTGGAATGACTGCTTTGACTCTGGTGACGCTTCGGCTTCTGCCGATAAGGTGGAGTCGTAACGTTCATTCCTTCTTCGACTAAATCCTTCTCTCCTCATAATCCATGGTTCGACCGTGCTGATCTTTCGCCATTCAGGCTAGAGACAGAGTGGAAAAATTCTCGTTCTCCTATCACTCTGCTAATTTTCATTCAGCTAGAAATCGTTGCAGGGATACTCTTCGACGAGCAAAGCGGGCTTTCATCAAACGAAAGTGCGCTAACCTCCTTGGTTCTCCTACTGACAAATCTTTCTGGCCTCTTGCCAAAAACATCTCCAACAACTTCTGTAAATCTGCCTTTCCTCCTCTTATTCGTTCTGATGGTTCTGTTGCTAATTCTCCAACTGAAAAGGCCAATCTCTTCGGCCTTCTATTTTCCTCTAACTCAACCCTGGATGATTCTGGCATTCCTCTTCCTCCTCCTTCTCCTCTCGGGTGTCCTATGCCTTTGCCT
Organism: Trachelipus rathkii; assembly: GCA_015478945.1. Lineage (NCBI taxonomy): Eukaryota > Metazoa > Arthropoda > Malacostraca > Isopoda > Trachelipodidae > Trachelipus > Trachelipus rathkii. The sequence goes on from JABUQX010047778.1 coordinate 37,875, forward strand.
GTGATTACATTTGATCGGGTGCATGGGCTCCTGAAATCTATGAACGTTAGGAAAGCGGGTGGCCCGGATGGCATTCCTCCCCGTGTTTTGAGGGAGTGTGCTTCCGTGCTGGCCCCTCCCCTCGTTCAACTATATTCTCTATGTCTCAATACTAACACGCACATGTCCAACCGGTTCCGAAAAAAGGTAGCCGCTCTGATCCTTCTAACTATCGCCCTATAGCTCTCACTTGTATTCTATCTAAGATCTTTGAAACCCTTGTCATCTCTCATTTCTTAGATCATCTGGAATCTCATTCACTTCTTTCCGATCGCCAGTATGGCTTTCGGCGTTCGAGGTCTACTGGCGATATACTTTCCTATCTTATTGATTTATGGTTTTCCGCCCTTAGGAACTATGGGGAGACTTGCGTGGTGGCGCTTGACATATCCAAAGCATTTGACCGGGTATGGCACGCTTCACTACTTTCCACTCCCTTCCTTGGGTTTCCTCCTTCTCTTGCTTACTATGTCTAGTTTTCTCTCAAATCGCTCAATATAGGCTGTTATTGACGGGGCGACTTCTTCTTCTTTTTTTGTCAATTGTGGTGTTCCTCAGGGTTCTGTCTTATTCTACTTTATTCTTACTTTCATTAATGATCTTCACCTGCACATCTAACTCTATCCACTTCGTATGCCGATGACTGACCTCATTCTTCAAACTTTACTTCACCCTGCTCCCTTTTACTTCTTAGAATTGCCTCTAGTCTTTAACCTTCCGATTCTATTCTCGCAGATCCGGAGGAATTTCCGGTGGGGTCGCCTCAACTAGAAATTTAATTTTAAAACTCAACTTCTACAAATCTCCCTCTCTAAAACACCTTCCAACTTTCCCATCTCTTTCGACGGTTCTCTCGTCTCTCCTGTTGACAATATAAACATCCTTGGCCTTAACATAAACAAAAAAATGTCTTGGAAACCTCACATCACAACGGTTGCTAGGGCGGCCCCAAAGAAACTGGGAATTTGTTTGACTGCGTTCCTCTCTCCCCGCATCAGGTATCTACCAAAGGTTGATACTCGATCCTCCCTTGTATGGAGTACTGTTCTCATATCTGGGGGGGCTCTGGTTTCCACCCGACTTTGGACAAAGTAGAGCCAAAGGCCAAAGACTTATAAACTGTCTGTACTATCCACTTCACTTGATCTTCTATCAATGCGGTGCGATGTTGGTGCTATCTCTTTTCTATAAGTACCGCAGCGGCAGGTGCTCGAGGGAACTTGTCACTCGCGTACCACCACCTTTACGACGCCCGCGTAGCACAAGGGGTGCTGTGTCTGCGCATGAGTTTTGTGTGGATATTGGTAACTCCAGGCTTCGCTGCGGTGCTTCCTTCTTTCCTGCCACCTCTGTTCTGTGGAATTTTCTTCCATCTTCTGTGTTTCCTGCTGAATTTAATCTCCCTCACTTCAAAGCTTGCGTCTGTGCTCATCTGCGTAATTTGCGTTAGTTGGTGAGCTTCTGAGACGTGTAACACCCCCTCCTTGAATAGGGCTCCGCCCGTGAGTGGTGGTGACAACTGTAAAATATTATATATATTAGAGAAGAAGAATATTAGAATAGCAAATATATATATATATATATATATATATATATATATATATATATATATATATATATATATATATATATTATATATATATATATATATATATATATATATATATATATATATATATATATATATATATATATTAGATTTGATATTGGTCTGTTCTTAGGGAACCGTAATTTTATTATAAAAAGGATGACCAAAGCCGGAATGAAGGTCATAGAACTTTATTAATTCAATATTTAAATCATCGACGTTTCGAGCCGGGTCGTGGCCCATCATCAGGATACTGAAAACATATAGTTATATAAATACAAATAGATAAACAGTCATATATAAATAAATATAAATGAATATAGATGTGAAATAAATAAAAATAAAAATAAAAATAAAATAAAAATAAAAATAAAAATAAAAATAAAAATAAAAATAAAAATAAAAATAAAAATAAAAATAACACAGAAGGGTGACTAGCATTATAATAATCAGTAAACAAAATAGTAACAGGGTATCGTAATAACAGTTAAACTTAAGGTTGAAAATTTAAATTATTTGTAGTTTGTATTAATGGAAATAATATAAGTCATAATATAAGGTTCATAATAATAATAATAATAAAGAATGATAAATGATATTAAATAATAAATGATATTAAATAATAAATGATATTCAAATAATAAATGATATTCAAATAATAAATGATATTCAAATAATAAATGATATTCAAATAATAAATGATATTCAAATAATAAATGATATTTAAATAATAAATGATATTTAAATAATAAATGATATTTAAATAATAAATGATATTCAAATAATAAATGATATTCAAATAATAAATGATATTCAAATAATAAATGATATTTAAATAATAAATGATATTTAAATAATAAATGATATTTTATTTTTATTTTTATTTTTATTTTTATTTATAATTTTATTTTTATTTTTATTTTTATTTATTTCACATCTATATTCATTTATATTTATTTATATATGACTGTTTATCTATTTGTATTTATATAACTATATGTTTTCAGTATCCTGATGATGGGCCACGACCCGGCTCGAAACGTCGATGATTTAAATATTGAATTAATAAAGTTCTATGACCCTCATTCCGGCTTTGGTCATCCTTTTTATAATATATATATATATATATATATATATATATATATATATATATATATATATATATATATATATATATATATATATATATATATATATATATATATATATATATATATATATATATATATATATATATATATATATATATATATATATATATATATATATATATATATATATATATATATATATATATATATATATATATATATATATATATATATATATATATTTTTTTATATATATTCTAGTGCAATGATATAATTGAAGGTGAGGTACCAAACTTAAATATCTTTTATAATTTTCAGAATATTAGTAATAATATAATAAACATTTATAAAATTGCAAGTAGACAGTGTAAAACGTTGGCAGATTCATTTTGTTATGTGTGTGGATATTATGTTAGTTCTAAGCAACATTTCCACCAAAATTGTGAAGGGAACCAAGTATTGGATAGCGTACAGGCTCTACTTTGGTATGCCTATTGGTGACTAAGATAAGCACTGGGCACCTCATTATATGTGGAAGTTGTAAAACAACCCTAGAAGGATGGCTAAGAGGAACAAGAAAAGCAATGCCTTTGGCTATTCCCAGAATATGGCGAGAGCCAACGAATCACTATGATGACTGCTACTTCTGCATGGTGGATATTACAAAATATGGAAAAGGTAAAGGAAGGCAATCTCTTCCATACCCAGATATTCCCTCATCCAGAGCCCCAGTTCCTCATAATGAAAACTACCCTATACCTTCACCACCCCTTCTGTAAGTAAAATTGTTTTATGACAAGTCCATGACATATAAAAGAAGAAATGTATGTTTCACAAATATATGCAGCAGCTTCTTATACATATATATATATATATATATATATATATATATATATATATATATATATATATATATATATATAGGTATATATATATATATATATATATATATATAGTATATATATAGCATATATATATATATATATATATATATATAGTATATATATATATATATATATAAAGAAAGATAGTTAATTTTACTATTTATATATATATATATATATATATATATATATATATATATATATATATATATATATATATATATATATATATATATATATTTGTATAGAGAGTTATATATATATATATATATATATATATATATATATATATATATATATATATATATATATATATATATATATATATATATATATATATATATATATATATATAAATGGTGTCAATGGTGATTGGTTTAGGATTAATAGCGGAGTAAGACAGGGTTGTGTTATGTCTCCTTGGTTATTCAATTTGTATATGGATGGGGCTATGAAAGAATTTGAGGTGGGGATGGCAGGAAATGGTGTTAGAATGGTGGAGAATGGAGATGAGTGGAGGGTGCCCTACCTATTATATGCGGATGATTTAGTTCTGTGTGGCGAATCTGAAGAGAGTTTGAGAGGATTGGTAGAGAGATTTGGCAGGGTGTGTAAAAGGAGGGGCTTGAAAGTAAACGTAGATAAGAGTAAGGTTATGGTTGTGAGTGAGGACACTCCTCAGTGTGAAGTTATGTTAGATGGTGAGCAGCTGGAACAAGTGTCTGAGTTTAAATATTTAGGGTATATGTTGGATGAGAAAGTTGTGAATGGCAGGAAGGTGGCTGGTGCAATTAAATCGTTGGTGAATGTAAAGTGACTAAGTCTTGAGTGTGCTAGGGTCTTACATGAGGGTATGTTGTTACCTGTGTTATTGAATAGTAGTGAGACTATGGTCTGGAATAAGAAGTATAGATCTAAAGTTCAATGTGTTCAGATGGACAATCTTAGGGGTGTGCTAAGTGTGAGAAGAATTGATAAAATGAGGAATGAACTTATTAGAGTATTGTGGTGTGAAGAAAGGGGTAAATGAGAGAATAAATGAAAGTATGTTGAGATGGTTTGGTCATATGGAAAGGATGAATGATAGTCGGCTGGTTAAGCGGATGTATAGTGGCGAGTGTGTTGGGAACCGACCGGCTGGGAGACCGAAGAAAAAGTGGATTGAGTCAGTAAACGAATGTTTGAAGGAGAGAAATGTGAGTTTGGTAGAGGCGAGAAGAAAGGTGTATAACAGGAGTGAATGGCGGGGGATTGTGAGGGGGTATGGTTGTGGCCCACCTGGGCCAAGGGATGAACCCTTACATTGACGATCTACCATAGTGAGTGTCCATCGCTGTCCCATGAAGCTTTAGGGTGAATTTTCTGACTGCGATGAGTTCTCACTAATTAATGGTACTGAGGGGGCGGTAAGGCTGGGCTTTCTTTTCGACTTTTGTCATGTTCTTCTACTGCTTTTCTTTTCCGATGCTCGACACGCACCTTACTCCCATTCTTGGGAAAATATAAGGAAGATAAAGAAAGAAAGAAAGAATATATAGCAGGTTTTTCTCTTTTCTTTTCTGGAAGAATGATAAGCTCATTGAAACATGCTTAAATATGCTTAAATCCTTGAAATTGAAGGAAAAGACGAGCATAATTGAAAATGATGCCTGGTGTGCATTCTGTAATGTGGTTCAGGGATTTTTAGGAAATTGTAAAGATCCAAATTACAAAACAGCTGATAAAAATGCTCATTGATTGTTATAAAAAAATGGGGTTCCGTATGTCAAAAGGTGCGTTATTTACACTCGCATTTGGACTTTTTTCGAGAGAATTTAGGGGATGTAAGTGAAGAACATGGTGAAAGATTTCAACAGGATATTCAGACAATGGAAAGGCGATACCAGGGACGTTGAGATAGTGCCATGATGGGTGATTATATGTGGTTTTTGATAAGAGAAACCAAATCGATTCACAAGAGAAAAGCACGATCCACAAAGCACTTTTAAATGCAAAGTATGTTTTTGGCATATTAAAGCATTGACTTATATTTTGGGGATATTAGAATGTATCTTATCAAGTAAAAAGTCTTTTTTAAGTTTCTGTTCGTAAATTTAAACCTTCAAATAAAAAATTGTAATAAGTACCTACAGTGTAAGCTCATTAACAAACCTTAAAAATGCCAAAACTTAAATATTGCAATAACTCTCAAAGTATCGATGATAGAAAAAAATGAAGGTCATTTCTGTGTTCAGCGTCAAAAAATATATAAGATTCAATAAAAAAATAAAAAAATCATTTTTGTGTTACATAGTGTAATTCTCACACAATAAGATTTATATTTTATACAATAATAATTCTCTAACTGATCATTCGCGCTTGCCTATCAAGAAAGATCCCGAATAGGCGTGATGCGGCTTCTTTTATAATAGTTACCCATCTTCGAGAATATTCTCCATCTTAAAGAAAGGACTCAAGAAAATTCTCGAACGGAAGTTTCAACAGCATTAACATTTTGTTACTTTGCCTTTTTTTTTTTTTTACACATTATAAGGACTGAACAGTATTGACACATTTTGACCAATACCAATACCAATACCTGTGCTAAATGCCAATACCCTTTGGGAGCCAATACCAATACCCGGAAAAATGGCCAATACTGGCCAATACCAATACCAATACCAATACCAATACTTTGGCACATCCCATATATATATATATATATATATATATATATATATATATATATATATATATATATATATATATATATATATATATATATATATATATATATATATATATATATATATATATATATATATATATTTATATATATACATTATATATATATATATATATATATATATATATATATATATATATATATATATATATATATATATATATTATTAAGAGGAAATATATTGATAAATATATATAATATATAAATAAATACAAATATATATATATATATATATATATTATATATATATATATATATATATATATATATATATATATATATATATATATATATATATATATATATATATATATATATATATATATATATATATATATATATATATATATATATATATATATATATATATATATATATATATATATATATATAGTTGAAAACATACAAAAGTTGTAGTGCAGATTTGAAACAACTTTATTTTGGTGCTCACTTCAGATACAAACTGAAATGTGTTAAAAGTAAGTTCTTCAAGATTTGTTTTCATACCCCAACTTTACCTTGAATCTTTTTATTTAAAAACAAAAATATATATAGCCAGATATACAGTATAGCTTAAATATCCTTACATTCTTACATGCTAAACAACCTGCATAGTACAAAATCTCATAGAAAATCAGATTTTGTCTGTACTGAAGGTATTTCGATTCGAGAATGTTTGGTTTGTAGTATTGCACCATGTCGAGAAGTATGACCAACGACCCTACTAGAAACAGCGGAAACATCTTTGACATTTCTTTCAACATCGACCGAATGACACGGATACTTTGGTAGGAGAATTTGTTGATTACTAACCAAAATATCATCACTAATATCATCAAGAAGAGGGGGGGGGGTGATAGGAGTACTCCCCCAGTCTATCAGTTCCATGTAGGAAGTGGCGTTGAGATTGACGTTTAGCTGCCTTTTATCAAAGCAGCGAACTTGCACATTGGTGGAGGAAATTTTCTTTCTTGCTTGAAGAATTTGTTGACATGAAAATCTTCTTATTGTTTCCCGTTCATCTGCAACACCAGCTAGCAACAAGTTTTCTGGATGACAAAAATAGGAGTTGTTTAGGAGCACTGGAGAAATGATGTTCTGATCCTCAGGAGAAAGTTTTTGATACTGTGATACCATAAAGTGAAAATTCTTTGCACCATCTTGACAGAAGGGATGGGAGCGGATATAGAACCATATGGGGGCATAGAAGTTCAGTACGAATCGTACCAAACGCCTCAGATCATCAGATGCGGATTCTGTTGAAACGTACAATCGAAGCAGTCTGTTAGCTTTAGTTAGCCACCTTGCATGGCTTAAGGCACCCGGCTGTGCAGTTTTCAAATACCGCATATTATTATGATCTGCATTTTGTACCCCTTGCTGAATTAATAAACAGATTTTTAGTAAATACAGCTGGTCAGAACTTAGATCTTTCGTAACTGTTTCAGGAACATCAACTACAGAGCCTGGAATTGGTTGAAAATTAATGATGGGTTTGGTCTGAGGATCAAATGAGAGCAGTTTGGTTATAGGTCCTTCATGTGACGATGGGCCAGTTGTCTTCCCATCAACAACACTAAATAACTTCCTGAGTGGCAGTTCATTAAAATGCAACATGCATATGAGCCATTGAAGTGGTCTTTTAAGATGTAACTCCAACAGTGTGATTATTCCATTCTTGTTACCCGTATTCACAGGAGTTCCATTGCAAATCACTGCTCTTAAAGTCTCTGTAGATCTTGTTCGTTCAATAATACCCAGAATTTCATTAAATACATCTCGAGATCTTCCTGAGTTAGGACTAACGTGATCGATGTAACATGCATCTGGAAATGACACTAGCACGTAATGTTCTTCTCTAACTTTTCTACGCACACCTCCAGTATCGACAAGTGTTTCATCTATTTTTCCATCGAAACCAATGCAGACCATACCTCTGTGTTGCAGCAAATGCTCCTCTGACTGTTTGTCTCTCCAGTATTTTCTTTGGCGTTGTAACTTACTTGGATCAACAACGTTTTTTGGTGACAGAAGTCCGAGGTCCTTGAGGGCAGCATTAACTATGAGACATGCATCTCTATTGCTCACATTTGTCCTCTCTAATGCTTTACACAACTCAGGATACTGGTTTCTATTTTGAGGGTGACATTCTTCCATTTCTTCTGATTCTAAGGAAAATGATTCTTCTAGCACATCACTCTCACTGCCTGATAATTCAACTGAACTTACACATTTTTGCGTATCTTTGTGTCTCATCTTACTTTCAAATGTCAACCGTTTCCTTTTCCTTTCCTGAAGTTTCATGTTTTTCTCTGTTCTTTCCTTGTCCACCTTTCCTATTATCATGCGTCTTGAAGTGTTTTGATCAAGCCAAAATTGCCATTCCAATACAGGGATTTTCTTTTCATTGGGACATCGACATTGATTACGTTCAACTATACCATTATGAACACACTTGCACGCGCTAATGTCGAAGAGACGAGAAAATGATTTTATTTTATCTTGATATGTTAGAGAAGATTGTTTATTTCTTGAATATTTCATCAAATCATTGACATTCACTATTAGTCTCTTCACTTTCACTATAACACTTTCAAATTCTATTGTTGGAATGCCTGCTTTATTGTATATGCCTTTAACTTCTGTTGCCACTAACTTTGCTAGATGAGTAACACTGGCATCTTTGTTGACTACTTGATGGAACTTGTAGGCTCTAAAAACATCCTCAGCCAGTGGTAGCTGATTTTCGACAAGTGGTTGTGGATAACCGAATATTGCATGCCTGTCTTTATGCCTTGTTGCACATGCCATGATACGTCTTGCAATAATAGTAATAAACACTGCACCCACAGGACTTATCTCAAACGTCGAATAGTCTGGATCTGAAATGAGACAGAAATAGCTCTCAATTAGTATTAAAACCAAATTTTGAAGAACAAAGCATATAAAATTCATAACTTAAAAATAGTAAAAAACGATGTCAAAACCCTTTTAAAAAAACTAAAGTTGGGCCCCCTAGACATTGAGTAAATGCAAAATGATTTTTTGTCCCACTATAGGGAAGCCAAGGAGCACCAATTTGACCATGTTTGGTTATCCCACCAAAATTCAACCCCAGCTTAATATATATATATATATATATATATATATATATATATATATATATATATATATATATATATATATATATTATATATATATATATATATATATATATATATATATATATATATATATATATATATTATTTATATATATATATATATATATATATATATATATATATATATATATATATATATATATATATATATATATATATATATATATATATATATATATATATATATATATATATATATATATATATATATATATATATATATATATATATATATATATATATATATATATATATATGTTATATATATATATATATATATATATATATATATATATATATATATATATATATATATATATATATATATATATATATATATATATATATATATATATATATATATATATATATATATATATATATATATATATATATATATATATATATATATATATATATATATATCACAAGATGGAGGGGATGGGGTAAGGTGAAATAAAAAATCCAATTGCCTAAGGTGCAATTCACTTCACAGATTTCAATCTTAGATACAAAAGCAATATAAATATTCACTAAGTCTTTAAAAATCCCAAATCACATGTATGTCATTAGCAGACTCCAATGGACAATCAGTAGTCCCTCACTTGTAATTCACAAGTCACTCTTTAGCGTAATGTTTCTGAAATAACTTGCAGCCACTCACAATATCTTCTGATGACTTCAGATTGAGTTCAGAATATATCTTCTCCAGTGATTACAGGATAATTCCAATGTAATTTTCACAAGTTTGATTTTTAAATCATTTCTCCAAAAATAGTTCTTCAAGTGTTACGAATTCCTTCTAAAGTAGTTTTCCTTAAGTGAATGCTAGTCACTTCAAACACTCTCTAAATATAATATTCTTCAAATAATGTATTCCACGTGAATAAACATCCAACAGACACGAAGTCTTCTGATAGTACTTTTCGTAAGAGCGTTTCAACAGGCACACAGTCTTCCAATGGTGTATTTCGAAGGAGAGACAGAATCCCCATGGGAACTAATTAACTTGTATTTATATACTTTTACAGTATCCAAGATGTCAAGGTGTGAAATTGCCTCTGGCACCTTTTTCCCCCCAAAATTATTTTATCTCAAAAAAAGAAATCTTCATAAAATAATTCCAAATAAAAATTGTTCTTAAATATTAATTTCGCAAAATAAATAATATTTCCAAATCTTCGTAAAATAATTCCAAATAAAAATCGTTCTTAAATTAATTAATTTCGCAAAATAAATAATATTTCCAAATAATAAAATCTATCCTTGGAGCTCAGAATCTTGGTCCTGAAATCCGATTAATAAATATATATACCGTATATATATATATATATATATATATATATATATATATATATATATATATATATATATATATATATATATATATAT
>JABUQX010047779.1:5000-7500 GCA_015478945.1 Trachelipus rathkii
AGGAGCAGAATTGAAATGAGTTGAAAGATGAAGGTCGAGTCAATCGGCCATACGAGTGGATAGTAGTTAGATTCAAGGTGAGAAATCATTAATGAAAGTAGAATAAAGTAGGAGATAAAACAGAACCCTGACGAACATCACAATATGAACAGAAAAAGAAGAAGAAGTCGCCCGTCAACAACATGCCGACATTGAGCGATTTGACAGAAAACTAGACATAAGTAAGCAAGTGAAGGAGAAACCCAAAGGAAGGGACTTGAGAGCAGTGACGCCATACCGGTCAATGCTTTGCATATTCAAGTCGCACCACGCAAGTCTCCGTAGTTCCTAAGGGCGGAACCATAAATCGGGTAAATAGGAAAGTATATCGCCGTAGACTGCGACGCCGAAAGCGCGTACTGCCGATGCGAAAGACGTGAATTGAGGATTCCAGATTATCTTAACAAATAGAGTGAGAAGGTTTCAAAGATCTTAATAGAATACCCAAAGTGAGATGCTTATAGCGCGATATGTTAGAAGGATCAAGAGCGGCTACCTTTTTTCGGAATCTGGTTGACATGTGCGGCTTCCACAACACTTAGGGAAGTCTAGTATTGAGACATAGATGGAAGATAGATATGAAACGAGGTTGGGGTCACACGGAAGCACGATTCCCTCAAAATTCGGGTGGAATGCCATACGGGCCACCAGCCTTCACTAATTTCTAGAGTTTCAGGATCCATGCACCCGATCAAATTGTAATCACATGCAAAGCACTAGGACACCTGAGAGAGAGGAGGGAGGAAGAGGAATGCCGAATAGTCCAGGTGAGTAGAGAAATAGGAGACCAAAGAGAATTGGCCTTTTAGATTGTGTGAACTTAGCAACAGAACCTCAGTCGAATAAGAGACGCAAAGGCAGATTGCAAAGTTGTTAGAGATTTGTTTTGGCAAGAGGCCAGAAAGATTTTTCAGTAGGAGAGCCTAGGAGGTTAGCGCACTTCGTTTGATGAAAGTCCGCTGTTGCTCTCGAAGAGTATCCCTGCAACGATTTCTAGCTGGAATGAAAATTAGCGAGCAGGATAGAGAAGCGAGATTTTTCCTCTCCCGATCGCCACTGTCTCTAGCCTGAATGGCTCAGAAACAAGCACGATCGAACCATGGATTATAGAGAAGAAAGATTATCGAAGAAGAATGACCTGCTCAACCCCAGCAACGATTACAGCCCTACCTTACGGCAGAAGTCGAAGCTGTCACCAGAGACTAAGCATGTCATTCCAATTATAGTTAGCGAAGAAGCGACGGCAAGGCCCCCCAATCGCCCGATCAAAGTGCCAGAAAAAACCGAGGCAGGATGGGCTGTTGGAGAGAAAGTATTTTAGAATTAAGAGATATAAGGTTGTGGTCAATTTTACCAACTAGTGACGAAGATTGTGATTTAGAGAGAAGGACTAAGTGTGAACATAGGTCACGTGTTGTTCAAGAATTGGTTAGGACGATTCGGAATGTGGTAGGTTCTTTAATTAGTGCTCCAGATCGTTGATAATTGCTGAATGATTCGCCTCCTCCCCACCTAAATCGTTATGAGAGGACCCCAACCATTCATTTTGTGTACATTGAAATCCCCCAAATAGAGGACCTCAGTATTTGGATGATAAGATATAACAGTCTCTTGAGAAGTAGAAAGATATTTCAAAAAAGGCGTGAAAAATCTGTTCTGTTAGGAGAACCCAGAACACTAAGATTATGTAGTAGAAGAAGAAAGATTTTAAGCCACATAAACATCGAAGTTAGGAGATTCAAGATTCTCCAGACGTGTTACAGGAGTGTTTATGATACATAGGCACATATTCCACCCTTCAGACGGAAATTATGAAATAAGTGTATAGGGACATATTAAACGAGTTAGAAGATGAATTCCTAGCCATCTGGTCTAGACAGAGCAAAACGTTAGGTAGGTAGAGAGTGGGTTCCACGATGCAGAGTTAGATGCAAGCCACGATGTTTATGTAAAATCGATAGAACCCGCGCTGTGCAAATCTTGCCATCTTACATGCAACACATTCCCCACAAAACAAACAAACAGACAAACCTACGGTCAAATGCAAAAAAAAACAAACAAAATCGTGAAGTCAGGTTAAAATTGTTCAAATCATTCACACACTAAAAAACCGTGTAAATGTTAAAAGAAACTAAAATCGAATTTATATAAATATGTAAAATTATGAAAAAACATAAAGTTACAAAATTTTAAAAGTTTCATACACCCTTACCCATTTATGAATAAAAAAAAGTAAAAATAAAAATATGTAAAATGTGAAAAATCTTAAAGTTAAAAACACTAACACTCTCATACACCCCTACAAATTAACTAGTATATATTAATATATATATTATAATATATATATTAATATATTATAATATATATAATATTATATATAATATATATATATAATATATATATATATATATATATAATATATATATATAATAATAAATACGATATATATATATATATATAT
>JABUQX010047779.1:10000-26157 GCA_015478945.1 Trachelipus rathkii
AATCACATAAATATTTCGACCAAACTAATGTCAAGACCTAATTTTCCTTCTATCTCGGATACTTATTTTCATCTATTGTAAAGAAAAAAACAAATAGTATAGTATTATTAATTTATTCATTTGCCGATATTATTATTATTATTATTATTATTATTATTATTATTATTATTATTATTATTATTATTATTATTATTATTATTATTATTATTATTATTATTATTATTATTATTATTATTATTATTATTATTATTATTTATTATTTATTATTATTATTATTATTATTATTATTATATATATATATATATATATATTATATATATATATATATATATATATATATATATAGTATATATATATATTATATAATATAATTATATATAATTATATATATATAATAATATATCAGTGGTGTTCGAAAAAATTAAGGGAAGAATTTTTTTTTTCTCCTATCTACGACTTGAACCCCTAAGAAGTTGCCAATTTTTGTAAATATGAGATTGTCAAAGTTTCAGCTCGTCTGAATAACATTAAGACATGCCTTTTCAGCTATAAATTTTTTTTAAAAAACGCTTCTTTTCTTAAAGAAAATGGGGGTTTTCTGCTATAGATTGTAGAGAATGTTTCTGGCTTCAATTTTCACTCCCACAACTTGTTTGACAAACGTACAGATCGGAAGATATTTGGCTTTTTCGAGGACCGGTGCTGTTTCGGATATCGAATATCGACTATCACAAAAAAAATTTGAAAATTCGCTTAATTAAATAGGTAATTTGTTTGAATGTTCTTCAACTACTTTTGAGTTATTTATCCTCAAAGTGCTCAAATAAGATACTTTTTAAAAAATTGATTTTAAACCAGGGAGGTGAAAGGAAGGAGTGGGATAGAGGGGTAGGGGGGAGAAGAAAGAACATATGGACATAGGATCCATTTATTTATTATAATCAAACCACCATATTGAATTTAAAACAATGAACTTAATTATTACCAAAATAATCATCAGAATTAGTAAGTAGTAACATCGGTAAAGGTTTAATGTCTAAATTAAATATTAGTTGCAAATTAATATGAATGTATAAATTAATAACAATAGGTAGTAGGTCGAATTGCTAGGTAGATTTGTCAGATTTTTACTAAAATCAATTAGGTGGTAGAGATTTTTAGGGATGGATTTCAATGTATCTGGGAATAATTTTCGACATTCAGCAACTACTTGCAAAACATGTTGCTCCTGCTCTTCATTTTTTTGCTATGCTCGCATTGTAGTCATGTATTAATTTGACATCTCTTTCGGCTACAGCGTTTACAGCCCTTTAAACCTTCCAAGAAATCCATGTTTTCATTCCAAACATCAGGATCGGAATGTTTGAAACGAGTTGAAATGTTGAATCTTTTGAAGAAGTTGAATGTTAGTGGTGTAATAAAGTAATCGACTCTCTCAGCCTTTTGTCCAATTTAACTATGCTTTCGTCTTGTATGCTTTCTTCTTAAGTCATTAGCTTGCTTAGCTCATCATTCCATCATCATCATCATCATCATCATTCCTCATATCATCATCATTCATCATCATCATCTCAATTATCATTATATTATCATATCATTATCATCATCATCATCATCATCATCATATCATCATCATCATCATCATCATCATCATAATGATAGTAATAATAATCATATCATCTTATCATCATCATCATCATCATATCATCATCATCATCATCATAATCATAATCATCATCATCATCATCATCATCCATTATCATCATCACATGTTTTGCTTAAAAGGCAATAGTTTGCAGCATGGTTTTATTTTTTTTATTTTTTGTCTAAAATTTTTATAATTTCCTTCCATCTCGCAGAAATGGCATGTTTAAAATTTTTCATATTAATTAAGTTTAGGCAAACTGTAAATCTTGTTGGGGCAATGTTACTTTAGGAGCATTTAAACAAACTTTGATAACATTGATTATGAATAAGCAAATCTTCTGATGACTATATCTCGAGTTATTAATAAAATTGATCTCTGAACGAAAACTTTTAGGGAGTAATGATTTGACATCCACCTGGCGTGATGCATGGCACCTGACGCTCTGAAAAAATGTTTTCTGAAGCAACACGACCTAAAAATATCAAACACAACTGTAAAAATTCTTTATAATCTTCTCTGGGCTGATGCCGTGGTTTTTTTAATTGCGCTGAGAGAAAACTAGAAATCTGTTCGAGATCATTTACATTTATTTTAAATTTGACCTGTTCATCATCAAGACCAATATTATATTTTTTTGGTCAATTTTGGACCACCATATCTAAATCTTTCATAAATCTGTAAACAGTAGTTGAACCCATTTTCCCATCAAACACTGCCTTCAGTATGTCTTCTGAAATGTTGGTGACGTAATGCGAGCATAAAGATCTTTTTCAACAATTTTTTTCTAATAATCACATGTTCCTAACGACCAGTATTGACAGCAGTAGTGTCAAAACACATTGCTTCTATTTTTTCTACTGCCCCCCATTTTTCCACTTCAGAAAAAAAGCAGCTTTAGCCTGAGTACATATCTTATTATTTTTAAAATGATTAACTCCTATCAACTGCTCTTCGTCACCACAATTTATCAAAGCTGTCAACCTCTCTACATTTTCTTTATTCAATATATCTGGGAGCAATTTCCCATCCCAATGTAGGACAGCACCTTGTAAATCTGAATTTTCAAACCTATTTTTAATAATCTGTACTCTTTCCTCTCGAAATTTCTGTCTGCGGACTCGTACGGTAGACCTACTGATTGCTAACTTCTGTGGATCTTGCCCTAATGCTTCGGCAGTAGCCGAAACAATTCTAACCGCGTCTCTATCCGAAATATTACATCTATCTAACAATACTGACAACTTCTCTGTGATAATTTCTTTACTTCCTCGGCAGTACTTTCTTTTCTTCGGTTGTGATGTGTCGATTCCTGTGTCCTGAAAGTCCTCATGATCCTTCTCTTCTATGTCCTGATTTCTATGTGATACCTCTTCTTCAGCACTTACTCGTGCTAAAAATGCATTTCTCCATCTTCAAGATCTATAAGACGAAAATAAGATTAAAATACACAAAGAAAAAAGCACTTGAGAACAAAAAATATATTTTAATCTACGTGACAATATATATATATATATAGTATATATATTATATATATATATATATTATATATATATATATATATATTTTTTAATATATATATATATTATATTATATTATATTATATATATATTATTTATAATATATATAAATATATTATATATATATATATATATATATATAATTATATATATATTATAATATAGTATATATATATATATATATTATATATATATTATATATTATATATATATATTATATATATTATATATAAATATTATATATATATAATATATATAATATATATATATATATATATTATATATATTATATATTATATTATATATATATTTATTATATATTATATATACTTTATAATTTAAGAAGTTTAACGAAGTGCCCTCACTTTATATGGCGGAATGAGTTTGGTTCTGTGTGGCGAATCTGAGAGAGTTTGAGAGGATTGGTAGAGAGATTTGCCAGGGGTATGTAAAGGAGGGGTTTGAAAGTAACGTAGATAAGAGTAAGGTTATGGTTGTTGAGTGGAGGACAGTCTCGGTGTGAAGTTTATGTTAGATGGTGAGCAGCTGGAGCAAGTGCCTGAGTTTAAATATTTAGGGTATGTGTTGGATGAGAAGGGAAACGGATGATGCAGAGTGTAGTAGGAAAGTTGTGAAGGCAGAAGGTTGCTGGTGCAATAAATCGTTGGTTGAATGTAACGGGACTAAGTCTTGAGTGCGGCTAGATCTTACTAGGGTATGTTGTTCTGTGGTTATTGTATGTAGTGGAGCTAGGTTGGATAAGAGTATAGATCTAAGTTCAATGTGTTCAGATGGAATCTTAGATGCATGCTAGGTGTGAGAAGAATTATAAAATGAGGAATGACGTATTAGAGAGTTGTGTGTGTGAAGAAAGGGGTAATGAGAGAATAAAAGAAAGTATGTTGAGATGGTTTGGTCAAGTGGAAGGATGAATGATAGTCGGTTGGTTAGCGGATGTAATCGTGGTGCGTGTGTTGGACCGACCGGCTGGGAGACCGAAAAGAAAGTGGATCGAGTCGGGTGAACGAATGTCTGAAGGGAGAGAAATGTGGAGTTTGGCAGAGCGGAGTAATAAAGGTGTATGATAGGAAGAATGGGGGTTTTGTATGGGGCATGGTTGTGGCCCACTGGGCCAAGGGATGAACCTTAAATTTGACGATTTACATAGTGAGGGCCGTCGCGGTCCTGAAGCTCTAGGGTGGATTTTCCTGACTGTGACGAGTTTTCCCTAATTAATGGTACAGAGAGGGGGGGTAAGGCTGGCTTTCTTTTCGACATTTGTCATATTCTCCTCTGCTTTTCTTTTCCGATGCTTGTAGCGCTCCCTTACTCCCAGTCTTGGGAAGAAGAGGTAGTAAGAAAGGAAAAAAAAAAATTATATCTATATATATATTATGTATATAACTATATATATATATAATATATATATATACAAAAGAAAAACAATAACTTGAGAACAGCAAACATAAATATTTATCTACGCACAAAAGCACCAAGGTGGTAGGTAGGTACAACAAAATAGATTCAGATAGGTACTAACTACTATATTTAAACTACAATCTAGGTTTACTTACAGGTTTCAGTTTTGATTTTTCCAATCTGGCCATCTCAGCTGCTTTTCTCTGTGTTCTTCGCTCTTATGCTCATAAGAATTTTATCTCAACTCCTCCCATGCAGCCAGTATGTTCCTTTTGTATCTGAAGGAGCAAAAACTGTCTGTTTTCTTCATTTGTGTTCTTCATTGTGTCTTGGTGTGCAATATCAAACAGGTCATCATCAAGGATTGACTTAAAAGCGTTCACTATCTTACTTTGAGCTTGACTTACGTTTTTTTCAGTTTTCTCCACTCCTCGTGAAGTTTTTCAAGCTTCGCAATACAATCTTTCAAATGTTTGGTACGTGTCTTAGCTTCCTTTCAAAAAGTACAACTTCCTGGTTTGTGAACCTTGCAGCATCTCTGCTTTCTTGACGTTTATTGTAAAACAAACAACATAAAACTTGACTATTGGATGGCAACTTTCTGCCAGTAATTTGATGGGATAATATCCAGTCAGAAGAATCTTGTCTTTGTAGCTGTAGAGGAAGATGTTGAAGGTTCTGAATCCATTATCACTAACAGCTCTAGAAAACAAGAAATATAACATTTAAAAAATATATACATTTAAAAAACTTAAGTTGAAACATTACTTTGAGTGCTTAAATGCAAAGAATTTAAAGAACAACAAAACATGGTCAAAAAGTAATTTTATCACGTATATAACGAATTTTTACTTTTTTTATTTTTTTTTGTTTTATTTAATACATATTTATCCACATTTTTCTTTAAATGAATAACCTTTTCTTAAAAGTATCTTAATTTCTTTGCTCAATTTTTCGTCTTTTTTATACTTTTTCCATAATATTATATATATACTATATATATAATATATATATATATATATATAATATATATATATATATATATATTAATATCATATATATATATATAATATATATGGTGGTGTCAGAAGTCGCCTTTTTTAAAAAAAAACATAGGAGCAATTTCTAAAAGTATTGGTAATATACTCTATATCCCTGTTTTGTACTTTTCAGATAAAACCTTGTGATGCCTCTCTTGACAATTAGAACACGCGTATCGGATCACACCATGTCTCGTAGTAGTCCCAAGAATATATTGCAGATCTTTAAATAGGAAACATGGTTAACCAACAATAAAACGTCAGCCTGGAATAAACATTTACGCGGAGTTTTAAAAAAAAAAAACTGAAACAGTTGAAAGAAGATCAACGGAGAAAAGTATAGAACCACATACAAGAATCCGATGACAAGACACAACTGTCACGATTTTAGCAGCAATACACGAGCCCCGTAGAAGTACACGTGGATTTGACTGCTGACTGTTGGGGTGAGTCAATCCGAGTATCAAGCGCATGTTAAAGA
The DNA here is from genome assembly GCA_015478945.1 of Trachelipus rathkii. NCBI lineage: Eukaryota > Metazoa > Arthropoda > Malacostraca > Isopoda > Trachelipodidae > Trachelipus > Trachelipus rathkii. The sequence continues at coordinate 16,106 of JABUQX010047779.1, forward strand.
CAATAAGGTGGCATCCGTAAAAATTACAGTATGTCTAACACCACCTTAGTTGAGGGATGGACCCTGACTAGATCGGCTGAATAGTCTTTGCGATGGGCCCACCGGAATTGCATGACACACGCAACCTCTGCTAACGATCTTGTTTTCCGAGATACTAACTTTTTTATGGTTTAAATGGAGAGTGTTAAATTAGTGCAAATACAATGCGAGTAAGTAGAGACGAGGGATATTTGGACGCCAAAAATTGGTAATGAAGTTCAACAGCGACCTTTTCTGAACCGCGACTCTTTTTTGAGCGCTCGAATTTTACCTGACCTTGACCTTTTTGTGCAACCTACCTTTTTTGGGCCTTGGACCTTTTTCGACCAAGCCCTTTGGTCTTCGCCATGGGTCATTTTGTTGGCGACCACGGTCATTTTTTGGCAAACCCTAATTTTTCTGGCACCGCTAATGTTTTGGCAACCCTTCAACGAAGGGTTGCGTACCAAGACGGCTTTGCTGTAAGCAACCGTTGTAACGTATTGCCCCCGCCTATTTTATCGCCCCCTATATTTTTTCGACCTATGGGTCAATTTTTGCCCACGGTAATTTTTGATTCTTCATTTAGGCGCTAGCCCCTTTTTTTGTATGTCTTAACTTCTTTTTTGTCCTTGTCCCACCTTTGCTCCACCAGCTTGAACGAGATGATAGACATTGGGTCAATTTGACCCACGTTAATTTTTTTGTCCCTCATGGGTCATTTTTTGACCCACGGTAATTTATTGTCCTTCCTTTAGGGGCTTAGCCCTTTTTTTGATGTCTTAACCTTGTTTTGACCACTTGATATTTATGCCTTGACCTTGCCAATATACCCATGGGTTCAAATTTTGGCCCATCGCCAATATTTTCTGGCCACTTCGTGCGCCCATACCCGTCACGATATTTCGTTCCTAACTTGACGCATGTATGTATCGTTCCTAACTTGAACAGCACCTACACATCACTACCACACACCACACACACAACAAAAAAAAAGACAACACACACACACTCACACTTACACTTATACACACACACCTTATACAGCACACACACACTTTATACCACACATTACGTATGACACTTATAGCACACATTCACTTATGACACTTACATTTACCCATATATCACTTACATTTACACTTATAGCTACCGTACAAACAAACACTGCCCTAAACCCTTTGGTTCGTCCCATGGGGTCAATTTTGACCGTCCACGGTAATTTTTTGTCCTTCCTTTAGGGATCTTAGCTCCTTTTTTTTGATGTCTTTAACCCTTGTTGAAAATGTAATATTTCAGCCTTGACCGCAGCCATATACCATGGGTCAATTTTGACTCACGCTGACTAATAACTTGATGGCTTTTGATGGTTTCCCAATCACCGTAAGAAGTATCTAAGGAGTGTTTATTAGTGTTCTATGAGATTAGATGAGTGCCAGGTGAGTGCCCAGGTGAGTGCCAAGTGAGTGCCAATGAGTGGCCAAGTGAGTGCTAATGATGTGCCCGAATCATAGTGCTCACATGTGCCAACTGAAGTGCCACTTTTTTTTCAACCTTTTCTATCCTCCGCCTGAGCCTAAGAATAGCCCTAAGTATGGTTCTACCCCTAGGTATAAAGGTATGAGTGAATCGATTGGTTGTATATTAAAACAATCTGCTAGAATGCTTCCTACTATGAGTTAGTATTTTTTTAACTTATAAGCACTTACACTCGCCATAAACACCACTTTCACTAGCCCATATACACTTAAACACGTCACACGCACAGGTACACTTACACTTACACTCACACAATACTCGAGCTCAATTTTGTTTGCCTCATCCTTTGATGAAGTCAATCCTTTGATAGCCACCTTATTGATGATTCATCGTTTTGATGACTCACTTTTGTCTATCTAGATCAATAGCTGCTCCATCAGGCCGCAGCATGCCCGCCTTCCCGCAAAGGTATGGAGGCCCCCGCACGCCGCAGGTGCGACCGCCGCGCGAATGAAAAATTATATAATACTATAAATAATAGTCATTCTTTTTTATTTCATACTTAAATCTTTCAAAGAAATTTCCTTTTCAAAATATAACTATGAGTCATTCATTTTTATTCAAATACTTAAACGTTTTTATTAAAAAAACATTTTCGGCGGAAGGTACCTAAAAAATGCTTAACTCATTACATGACCTATAATTTAACAACATATTTATTAAACATTAATTTTTACTTAATACTTTTTATATTAAAATACTTTTTAATTTATATAATTTTTTAAAATTGTATGTCAAGAAGAAAAGAAAACAGAGTGTCTGATAAATAAACATTTTTATTTTACTAGCAACTGTTACGAATGTTTTTATTAAAAACAACATTACCATACCTTAAAGCAGTTTAAATCAGTAAATTCTAATAGAGTGTTACCATACACCTAAGGATTAGTATGCTTTTTGTTTTCTGCTTTTACTGCTTTAACTCATGTTTTAGTAGGGCTTTTTAACTCATGTTTTTATGCTGCTTTAACTCCATGTTTACTGTTGTTTCAAACTCATATGTTTTTACTGGCTTTATCTCATATTGTTATTAACATTAACATAGTAATATAAGCAGTAAATCAGAAATCAATAGAGGTGTTACCTACACCCAGAGGGGATTAGTATGCTTCTGTTTTAACTGTTTTACTGCTTTAAAACTCATGTTTTTATCTGCTTTAACTCATGTTTTTACTGCTTTAATCTTCATTATGTTTTTTACTGCTTTAACTCATATATTTATTAAAACATTTAAATCCTCTAAAGCAGTAAATCCAGTAAATCAATAGAGGTGTTTACCTACCCAAGGGGATTAGTATGCTTTTGGTTTTACTTGCTTTACTGCTTTTAGACTCATGTTTTACATGCTTTAACTCATGTTTTTTAAGAACTGCTTTAAACTCCATGTTTTAACTGCTTTAAACTCATATATTTTATTAACATTACATACGCTTAAAGCAGTAATATTCAGTTAATATCAATAGAGGTTTGCTATACTAAGGGAATTAAGTAGGACTTTTGTTTTACCTGCTTTACCTGCTTTAATCTCACTGCTTTAACTGGCTTTAATCTCTCTGCTTCTTGCTGCTTTAACTCTTCTGCCTTTAAGCTGCTTTAAACTCTCTGCTTTAAAACTGGGCTTTAACGTTCATATATTTATTACATTATGTTTTTTAATTTTGTTGTCATCATTATTATTTATTTTATTATATTTTTATTTCTTTTTAATATTTGTCATTATTTTTATTACTTTTTTTATTTTTTATTATTATAATCACTTAGCTGTTATTTTGTATTTTGGCCCATTGTGTTATTTATTTATTTAGAAACACACATACACACGCACGCACACACACATGACACACACACACACATCACACTTTTCTTTTTCTGCCATTCACTATGACACTTAATACACACATTCACTATGACACTACATTTACCATAGACACTTACATTTACACACTTTATACCACATGCGGTCTACACACACACATCACACCACACCACTCAGTTTTCACTATGACACTTTATACACACATTCACTATGACACGATTTACGATTTACCATAGACACTTACTATTTATACTACTTCACTCACTACAGATTCTTACACTCACAATAGCACAGATTTACATGTACACACAGATTTTACTTACAACTCGTCACACGAGAGTTTACAACACACACAGCACACCACACCCCTCATCGCACACTGCACTTACAGTACAAAACTGTAATATAATTTATTAAAACATTTTACTGAATATAAAATACTAATTTATATTAACCCATTCAAATATAACAAATTTATTTCATAAAGTTTATCTATAAACTTCTATAATAAATTCAATCATTTATCTTTGGAAACAAAGATTTATTATTAACCTGTTTAATACTTTTTGGTTTTAAGATTTTTATAATCTATCAAGTTTTAAAATAACTTTTTACTAAAAAATTTTATGAAATTTTATTAAAACATATATTTTTACGTACCTTAAAAGCAATAAAATAGTAAATTTCAGTTTATGTCCAAAGACAAAAAAAATGTGTTATATACAAACAAGCATGCTCACGTTTTTGTTCTATTGAACTTACTGCTTTTACATCATCTTTAGCCATGTAATAAGTATAAAAAAATACAAAATATAGTTCTTAGGATTAACATTAACCATGTATTTTATTAAATCTTTCTAAGTTCTTATTTAAAAATTAAACAATTATTCACTTACATTTTATATTATTCGCTCAATTTGACACTAAAAAAAATATTAATTTCAAAGTTTTTTCTATAGATTTATTCGATTTTTCTTTATAATTATTATGCTATGTACAGGTTGAAATCCATCATCGAGAACAACACAACAACCCGGCACTCCTTACAGATACGAAAACTAATATTTCCACTCTGTTTAAAATGTGTTGAAGATAACTGTTTAGGTCTAATTTAGGATAATCCTTTTTGTAGCCCGGGGCGATTTAGGCCTAATTCCCAGGTCAAAAAATATATTTCATACTGCTCTTTTTTTCTGTTAAAAGTGGTGTCAATGAAACTACGGTTAAGGCCTAAATTAGGATTTAAGCCTTTTTTGTATCCCATGCTGATTTAAGCCTATCCTAATACCAGGTCAAAAAGGTAATTCCAGTATAGATAATAGAATACATATGTTATTATTATTATTTTTATAAATTATATTTCATAAACTGAAACATATTGCTGGGATCGTAAGATCCTTTTAAGGCAGGTAAATAAGGAAAATTGTTTTCCTTACCTTTTGTGATTGGTCGGAAGTAATCCTGGTATCTCTATATGAACCTCGTATGTGAATTGGTCGAGAATTATTTATAATCTGTTCCACTTTTGAATATTTAACTTTTGTTCTTTAAACTTGTATTTTGAGCAGGTGTGTGTTTTAATTATCTTTTAGACGCAAACTCATTTTAAAATCATAGTCACTTTAGCTGTTAAGCGGTGCACAATTTTTTTCTATTTTTGGTTATAAAAGTGTTTTATTTTTTTACTAAGTGTATCTCATATTTATAATAAATAACTTACATTGAGGAATAATTTTTAATTATTCAAAGATATAGATAATAATTAATTCACTTAGTTTCATGACAAGCTAAACGAGTGGCACCAGGTGCTTCAGCATTGAGTTCCCCAACGCGCAACGGCAGCCAACCATGGCGCAACGCCGCTGTGCGTTCCCGCGGGCCGCCGTTCCCCGCCCCGCCGCCGGTGCGCCGAGGGCGGCAATATATTTTCCGCCAGTACTCGCTTTCCGCTCGCGTTGCGCTCCGCAGGCGCAATATTCCCTCGCGAATGAAGTATATATATATATATATAATAATATATATATTATTATTTTTATTGTATACTATATCTATTTATATACTATATATATAGTATAATATATTATTATAATATATATATTATAAATTGTGTGTGTGTTGAGTGTAAGTGTGGTTTAATGTAGGTGGCTGTGTGAAGTGGTCGTTAAGTGTCCTATGTCTGTTATTTGTGAGGAGATGAAATTTTAGTAAGTGCTGGTATTCTGTAGAATAAGATAAGATATGTAGTATGTGTGTTAGAGTGTAAGTGTAAGGTGTCTATGGTATAGTGTTAACTGCTTATAAGATTGGGAATCATCAAATAAATAGATGGTATCAAAGATATGACGCCAATCAAACGGAAAGGTCATCATAGGCAGGCGAGTAAAAGAATTCCCACAAGGCTAAGTTTATTAAAGTTGAGGCATCAAGCTGAGGCAGTCAAAAGCTGAGGCATTCAAAGCTGAGTCAATAAAGCTGAGGCATCAAATAAAAGTTGGAGGCATCAAAACTAAGGCATCAAAGTTGAGGCAGTAATGCTGAGGCATCAAAGTTGAAGCATCAAATAGGTCCGAGTAGGTGGGTGCGTATGTTGTAAGTGTGTAATGTGTGTTGTGGTGTGCGTGGTGTATGTTGTGTTCCTAATAATATATAACATAGGCAAATGAAGTAATACACTAAGTATAAATAATTAAAATGAAAATAAATGTTTTAATAAATTATAGGACGTTATAAGTGTAAGTGAGTGTGCGTTGTGGGTGTGTGTGTGTGTGTGTATGTGTGCTGTGTGATGGTGAATATGTGTGTTCTAAAATAAATATATAACAATAGCATGAATAAATAACACTCAGTACATATTATACAATATAAAAATAAAATGTTTAATAAATTATACGTTATTGTGTAAGTGAGTGTGCGTGTGTTGCGTGTGTGTGCGCGTGTGCGTGTGCTTGTGTGCACGTGTGCGTGTGTGTGTATGTGTGTTTCTAAATAATAATTCTCGCGAGGGATCATTGCGCCTGCCGGGCAGCACGCGGTCGGGCGAGTCGCGGAAAATTTGCGCCTAGCGGGCCGCACGCGGCTGGGCGGGGGACGCGGCGGGACCGCAACCAGCGGTGGCGGGGTTGGCTGTCTTTGCGGGTGGGGCTCATGCTGATCCCTGGTGGTTAGCTTATATTCTAGTGAATTAATTATTTATCTAATTCTATTGAAAATTAATAATTATTCCTCAATGTAAGTATTTATTTATAAATATGATTATAAAACTTAAGTAAATAATAAAAACACTTTTAAATACTAATCAGATTTATACTATGCCCGACTAGAAAAGAACTAAATATATATATTTTTAAATATATATATGGGGTCTAAAAGATATTAAAGGACACACCACACCTGCTCCAAATACAAGTTTAAAGACAAGTTAATTTTCACCTGCTCAAATATAATTCTCGACCAATCACATTCGAGGTCATATAGTGATAAGGATTACTCCGACCAATCAACAAGTAAGGAAAACATTTCTCTCTTACCTGCTAAGGATCTTTCCGATCCAGCATGTTTCAGTTTGAAATTATATTTAAAACATAAGAATAATACAATGATTTCTTGTCTATACTGGAATTACCTTTTGACCTGGTATTAGGCCTTAATCAGCCCGGGATACATAAAAGGCTTATCTAATTTTAGGCCTAATTTAGGCCTAACGTAGTTTGTGCAGCCCATTTTACAGAAAATGGTCAAAGTGGGTTGATATATTTTGCCTGGATTATTAGGAGCCTAATCGCCCGGGCTACAAAAAGGATTATCCTAATTTAGATCCTAAGTAGTTATTTCAACACATTTTTACAGAGAGAGGGGTCAGTTTCCGTATCTGTAAGGAGTGGGGTTGTTTGTGTTTTTCTGATTGGATTGTCAGTTAACATAGATAATATATAAAGAAAATCCGAATTTGTTTAAAAGAACTTTGAATATTATAGTGTAGTGGCAAGAATAATAATAAATGTAGTGAATAATTGTTTTTATTTTTTAAAATAAGAACTTAGAAGATTTTAATAAAATACATGTTTATGTAGCAGATGACAGAAACTTTATTTTTGTTATTTTTATACTTATTTAACATGGCTAAAGATGATGTAACGCAGTAAGTCAATAGACATAAACGTGCATAGACTTGGGTGTAGAGGGGTGCTAGGTTCTGACCTTATTCGTATTCAAGTTGATTTATTGGCTTTAAGGTACGTAAAATAATGTTTTTTAATAAGATTTCATAAAATTTTAGTAAAAGTTATTTTTAAAAACTTGATAGTTATAAAATTTATTAACAAAAATGTATTACAACATTGGTTAATTATATTCTTTGTTCAAAGATAAATGATTGATTTATTAATAGAAAGTTTTTAGAAAACTTTGAATAATTTACGTTATAATTGAAATTTAGAGAAATTACCCTAAGTTATTAAAACAAATAGTTTTTTAAAATAAATTATTACGGTTTATGTGTAAGTGAGTTGGTGCGTGTGGTGTGTTGTGTCTAAAGTAAAGCTGTGTGGTGCAAGTAACAAAGGTAATCTGTGTGGTGTAAGTAAAAATCTGTGTGTGAGTGTAGTAAATCTGTGTGATAGTGTATCAGTGAAATCTGTGTGTGGAGTGTTAAGTGTAAATTGTAAGTGTCTTATGGATATAATGTTAAGTGTCAATCGTGATGTGTGTATAAGTATTCAATAGTGAATGGTGTGTCATTAAGTGTAAAGTGTTGTGTGTGTGTGTGTGACCTGTTGTGTGTATAAGTGTAAAATGTAAGTGTCTATGTATGGGTAAATGTAGTGTCATAGTGAATGTGTGTATAGCTGTTAGAAAAATGTTGTTATTAAGTGGTAAGTGTGTGTGTGTTGTGAGTGTTGTGTGTGTGTGTATATTGCGCGTGCGTGTGCGCGTGTGTGCGTGTGTATGTGTGTTCTAATATAATAACATAGGTCCTGGAACGTAAATAACCTAAGTATTAAATAATAAAATAAAATAAAATCAATAAAAATAAATCAAAATAATAATAATAATAAATAGAAATATAATAAAATATATAAAAGTAAATTTAAAACAAAAATATAAAATACATATGTAATAAATATACTGAGTTAAAGCAGTAACACATGTGAGTTAAAGCAGTAAAGCATGAGAGTTAAAGCAGTAAAGCAGAGTTATAAGCAGCAAAGCAGAGAGTTAAGCAGTGAGTTAAAGCAGTAATAAGCAATAAAACAAAAGCCTACTAATCTCTTAGGTAGGCATCACCTCTATTGATTTACTGATTCTACTGCTTTAAAGGTATGTAATGTTAATAATTTAGTGAGTTTAATGTTAATAAATCTGTGAGTTAAAGCAGTAAAAACATGAGTTAAAGCAGTAAAAATGAGTTAAAGCAGTGTAAAGCAGTTTAACAAAAGCATACTAATCCCCCCTTGGTGTTTAGTCACACCTCTACTGATTTTCTTGATTTACTGCTTTAAAAGGTGTAAATATATATAAATATATGTGTTAAAGCAGTAAAACATGAGTTAAAGCAGTAAACATGAGTTAAAGCAGTAAAAAACATGGTTAAAGCAGTAAAGCAGTAAACAAACGCAACTAAAATTCCTCTTAGGTGTTAAGGTAACCCTCTATGATATTAGACTGATTTTACCTGCTTTTAGGGTATGGTTAATCAGTTAATAAATATTGACGTTAAAATCAAACTCTAACTTTTAAAAGCTAAAATTTAATGTTAAAGCTAGTAAATAATATAGGTTTAAAGCAGGTAAAGCAGTAAAAAGCAAAAGCAATACTATTGGCTTTTAGGGTGTTAGGTAATCGACCTCTGATTGTTTACTGATTTTACTGCTTTTATACGGTATGTTAATGTTCGAATGTTTTGTAATAATTTCGTATCTGTTGTAGTAAAATAAATGTTTTGTTGTTATACAAAATCTGGTTTTTTTTGCTTCTTAATAAATTTTAAAAATTGTATAAATTAAAATGTATTTATAGTTATAAGTAAAATATGTTCAATAAAAGATATGTGTTAAATAATAGGTCTGTATGATTAACAGTTTTTTAGGGTTCGCGAAAATCTACCTATACAAGATAAGTTATTTGAAGTATGGAAAAAAAATCACAGATATATTTATTAATATATTTGAACGAGAATTCTTTCGAAAATGTTTTAGTTGTATGAAATCAAAAATGAATGACTTCTAGTTTAATAATTTTTTTCAATTCGCGTTGCGCGGTAGTCGGGACCCTGGGTGCGGGGAGCTCCATCCTTTTTGGCGGCGGAGGGGGCTTGCTGCGGCTTTCGTGAAATGGGCAGCTTATGATTTCTAAGGAGTAGACAAAAAGATGAGTCATCATAAAGATGAATCATCCATATATGGTGGTATCAAAGAGTTTGTGGAAGAAGGTGAGAAAGATGAGGCAAAAAAATTGAGCTTCGAGTGTGTGTGAGTGTAAGTGGTATGTGTACCTTGTGCGTGTTTGAGTGTAATAGTGTTATACTGGTGCTAGTGTTAATGTTCCTATGGCTAGTGTAGTGCTTTATAAGATGTTATAAAGTACTAACTCATATAGTTAGGCATTCATCTAGCAGATTTTGTGTATACACCAATCGATTCCTGTCTACTCCTTAATTAACCTAGGGGTAGACACCCTATTA
>JABUQX010047780.1:7500-10000 GCA_015478945.1 Trachelipus rathkii
GTTGGTGTTCTTTGAATAGATTGTCACTTTTGGTTAAGATTTGTTAGATAACACGGCTTGACCTGTTGCTGATATGCGTGAAAAGTGGGAACATATCGAGTATTGTTTGACCTGTTAGCTACTTTACCTTTGCCTAAGTAGGAATTTTTCAGGAGTTTTAGCTGATTAATTTCATTACGGCGACGATGTTTAGGTTGCATTTGTACATTGTTATTCCTAGTTCGTGGTTATGATATGTTAGCTATTATTGATGCTAAAACTTTTGTTTGGGTTAAAGCATTATTCGGTAGGGCGAGTATTAAAGAACTATATTTTTATGTACGTTTATCCAAAAATGATACTCGAAAATATGACGTGAATCAATAGCTCAATAGATCACAGCAAGGTGGAATGGGTTTAGGGGACTGCAGGGAATGGGTTTGTCTTGATTACTATTTACTGATTTACTATTTAATATCAGTAAACTATTACGATTTACTTGTGATATTTTATTCAAAGAACTTATTTTTATGTTATGTCAGTATAAAATTTTGTTATTTTTTTGTTATGTTTGGTTAAAACTTTGTTATGTTTGCAATTATTCGCTGGATAGATAATTAGACAAGATTATGATAATTTTTTGTTAAATATACGAAGTTGATGTAAAACATTTGTTACGTTAGCATTATATTCTGTGTCAGTATGATGATGGACAGTTTATGCTAAACTTTTGTCTAAGATTACGATGTATAATATAAAAATAACATTGAATGTTAGAGATATGCCTTGCAAAAGTTGTGAATAGATTACGTTCTGTATGCAATGTTAGGTACTTTACTGCTGTTAAGTGCGGAAGTTTGTTAATGTTAGTGGTTTTTCGTAACGTAAGGTTCTTAGGTTTGTCGTTGACATCATAATTCCTTAGTCAGCGTATGTTATGTTAGCTTTATTAATGTGAATAACTCCCCTTTGTGACGTAGCATACTTTCGCTGCCTCTGTATGATTAATTAAACAGGTTATGATAAATTTCTTGTGTAAAATATACTTGTTGTCATGTAAAATTAACGTTAATATGTAAGATATGTTTGGTAAAAGTAGGAAGGGTTACGTTTTGTATGCAATGTCAATTACTTTACAGGGTGTGTTAAGTGTTTAACTCTGTTAATTTAACAGTTTATTTGTGTCGGCTAAGTTTGTGTTAGATTTCGTGTTGTACATTATTTTCTTAGTTAATATGATGCTATGTTAGCGTTATTAATGTGAAAACCTTGTTATGTTAACCTATATTCGATGGTTAGTATATAAGAACTCATTTTATGTGCTAGTTTATCCGAAATGATACTCGAAAGGCGACGTAAATCAATAGTGTTAATTTAAAATTAACATTGATATTAGAGATATGCTGGAAAAAAAGTGTGAATAGATTACGTTCTTGTTACGCTGTGCTAAGTACTTTTGTAATGTTAGTAGTTTATTCGGGCGTAAGGTGTGTGAGGTTTGTCATTGTACATTAGTATCTGTAGTTAATAATGATCTATGTTATGTTAGCATATATTCGAGGGTTAGTATATAAAGAACTTATTTTATGTACGTATTTATTGTGTTGTTGTTGTTTGTTGTTGTTGTGTGTTGTCTGTTGTTGTGTTGTTGTCTAACGAGAATATTTACCCTTTTGAACTGATATGTCATGTCGTACGTTTGTATCTGTATTACTTTCTTCTTGATGTTGAAAGAAAAAATCTCAATTACCTTAAGGGTTGTTTATAGCCACTATTTCTTCAGTAGGATAGTGTTTCGCAGTGCGATACGAAACATTCTCTCGCATCTCTACGCTTGGTTGATATCTCACGAGGAGTTTCGTTATTCCCAACGTATGTGTCATTGATATTAATCGTAAACGAATGCGACGTTTTTTTTACCCCCAATGTTGTGTTTTTTGATCCTCCGGGTCAATATAACAAGTATTCATCACTTATATGCAAATGCTTAAAGCATAAAATCATTTTTCATGTTTAGAGTTGGTATTTTCTTGAAGGGGGCGGTGTCATAAAAGACGATAAGCATAAAAAAAAACTTTACTTTGTTTCGTCTTACTCCGTTAGGTATTTTATGGTTTAAGGTAAGGTGATGTATAAATTTGTGGTAAATTACTTACTATGTTATTGCTAAAATCCCTGTTAATGTCGCTTATGACAAGTTGTTAATGTGAGAGCTGTTTATTCGTCTGGTTGGTTGTGTGTTAAGTATGTTATTGTTCATAGTTTAGCTTTACATAGAGTAAAAACTTTACTTTGTTGGTCTTTACCCATTAGGTATTATGTGGTTTAGGTATGTATGCTAAATTTTTTGTTAACATATATTGATTGATTTTTATAAAGAACTTGATTTTATGTTATGTTATCCAAAATGATGATTACTCGAAATGTGACTTGAATCAACAGATCAACAGATCAATAGATCAAGGATGAACAGGAGGGAGGATGTAGTTGATTTACTGATTACTGATTTAGGTATGTAAAA
>JABUQX010047780.1:25000-27500 GCA_015478945.1 Trachelipus rathkii
TACAACGGACATATACTTTCTTCAGAATTCGTGCGTAGCATGCTTCTCCATTTGAGAAGGCTTCGTGCAACAAGCTATTCTACGTAGTCTCCATCAACCACTCTGACCTCAGACTTAACCGCTATGCTCAATTTTGTATGTACTTCATTGGTAAAGTCTTGTGGAACAAAACTTACTTATTCATTTCCCAATACTTATGATTGCCACACGTCCAAAACTCCGTGTATGGGGTGGGGAGGGGGCGTGTCGTCCTTTGAATGGACTTGAACCTGGCTTGGGAATTCCGCTTAACTCTAATGGGATTGGTGGGCTTCTGGTCATTGACCCACCAGAGGACAAAAATTTATAAATATATATATATAATATATACATATATATAATATATATATATATATAATATATATTAGTATATATATATATAATATATAGTATATATATATATAGTATATAATATATATATTATATATATATATATATATATATAATATATATAGATAGATTAAATAGCATATGCGCGTGAAAATTTTAGTTAATTTACCAGACTAAGGTAAATATGTGCATTATCTTTGATTTTAATTTCCTCTTAAGTTATTATTATTATTTATTAGTTATTAATATTATTATTATTATGATTATATTATTATTATTATTATTTATTAATTATTATTATTATTATTTATTATTATTATTATTATTATATATTATTATTATTATTATTAGGATACTGGAATGATGAGAAAAACATGTTGACATTTTAATTTCTTCCTTCGATTGTTCGTTGAACTGATAAGAAATCCAACCTCGGCAGGACGTCCTGAATGATGGGAAAATTTTCTACAACGATTAGAGTCATTTGATTGTGAATCATAACATGACAATCTGAAAGACTTGTTTTCTCTAATTTTAAAAGTCTTGAAAGCTATTATGATAAGAAAAGTTTGGAGTTGTTTCTTCTTTCAAAGTGGAATTTGAGGATGACTATCTTATTTCAAGAGTTGGCAGATTTCTAAATTTCGAAATTAACGTTCCTATTGTTTAGAAACCAGATTGTTTGATTGTTGTTTTATGGTTATTTTGTCTTCAATTAAAACTGAATTTTTTAGAGGAAGAATTATGTCATTCCCTTCCGATTATTCTCCCATAATTGCACGTTTAGGATACAGAATATTTTTGATTACCGGATAACAAGGTTTCTTCGTAACTTCTTTAGATAAATGTTGTTGGCTAATTATATAGAAGAATATATAGAATCAGAGAGCGAATTGCGATCAAAGACCACTATCACCCATGACTCAATTGTCAATTGACGAGCCCACGTGCCATTCTATCATAACTGTATTTATTTTACGAAGTTAAGACTGAGATTGAGCTTCAGGGATCAACTATTTCGAACTGCTTTCTTTCAATGTAAGGAAATTTTGCTCATCTATTGTAAGGAATATTGACTTAGCACTTATGCTATGGGAATATATATACACACCGAACTTCGGCAAAATGAATATTTTTATGTTTGTACCGATGACAGAGTTTCATTCAGATAAGGTCCTGATTTCTAGTCCAATCATCATCATCAATCATCGTCCTTGATTTTGAAATCATAAATCGTAGCAATTTCTTGGTAATATAAATCTTTTAACTTTCTAAAATGGAATGTCTAAGGGGACGTTCCTTTCACTAATAGCATCCGGTAGAAAGATTATTTCTCTACGTTTCTATTTGTATCTCTGAATTCTTGATGTATACTTTGTGAACAAAAGATAATTAATTTTTTGGTTTAATTTTATCAGCTTTAGTAGTTCTGTTTTCATGTCAAGTAACTAAATCTTCCCTTCTGAGCAATCTGCTGTGTCAGCCGCGCAGTAAATTAATGCCCTAATTATAGAATAATAATTATACTATATTATAAGTTATATTTACGGGTTATATTATGGTATTTATATATATAATATTAATATATATATAATATATATATATTATATATATATTATATTATATATATTATATATAATATATATATATATATATATATATATATATTAGGAGTGTACTTAATATTTAAAAAAAAAATTAAATGATGAAATGCATACCTCTTAATTTTGTTTATACTACTAATAATTACTTTTCTGTGAAATATTTTTCTCCAAAACAATGTTAACGTGGTGATTTGCTCACAAGTATATATATATATACTATATATATATATATTATATATATATATATATATAATATATATATATATATATATATATATTTATATTATATAGTATATATATAGGACATTTATAAGTGGTTGACTCCGTTAATATTAGGGCTAGGTTAATTTAGGTTAAGTTTGGTTAGGCTTAGGTTAAGTTAGGTTAGGTTTAAGTTTAAGGTTAGGTTAAGTTAGGTTAGTTTACCAAAAATTTAATGTATTTCCCCTAAAATTATTAAAATAACGATACATTATATTGATTTTCGCTCTGGAGTCAACATTATAATAGCCATATATATATATTAT
>JABUQX010047780.1:32500-37500 GCA_015478945.1 Trachelipus rathkii
ACCCTTCTCAACTCTTATTTCTTAGATCATCTGGAATCTCATTCACTTCAAACTTAAATTTATAATCATTAGATTTCTAGTAGTCACACTCGCAAAATCTACCATAGCACTGTATCATAAGTCACTCATCATAGTAGCAACTCCTTCTCTCCCCCTCTCATTCCTTTCCAACACCTATCAAAACACATTTCACGCCCACACACTCATTTTCACCGTTTCCTTTCATCTTTGTTTCAGTCACAGCGAGCAAATCAAATTTGCCCTTTCTAAATACATCCATCACCTCTCTCTCCTTTTTTTCTCAACATTTATTCCTCTGACATTCCATGTACCCATACGATTCATACATTTTCGCCGAAAGATAGAAGGCCATTTACGGTAATTACGACCTTCTCTGAGGCATATGCATATGCATTCTTGGCAAAATATAAGTAGAAGGGGCAGCCAATCCAACTACAACCGTCCCTTTAGTGGCCTTTTACGACACGCAATTCTTTTCCCCCCACAAATTGGGATATAATGGATAAGGATGTCTGTAAGATGTTGTCTAGAAGAAGGGTGTGGATATAAGTACGTGTATTTGATATGTGGATAAAGGTGGTGTCTGTAAGATGTTTCTGGTCAATGAATGTGTATATGAAAGCGAAACAGAAAGGCGAACCATTAGGTACTGGAATGTCATGGGAGACCCTACATGCCATAAGCCAAATGGGAGGTAATTTCATCGTTGTGATTACGCCCTTACCCATATATATATATATATATATATATATATATATATATATATATATATATATATATATATATATATATATATATTAATATATATACTATCTATATATTATTATATATTAATATATATATATATATATATATATATATACATTTCTCACCTGTTCTCACCATCCCTCTTGTAAGGCACAACATGTCAGGTGTTGCTCATCCAGAAATCCCAAATTCTCCATCGTTTCCCCCCTTTGATACAATCGCCTCCTCCTCAGCATTCTCTCATATTATTCTCGGTCTTCCCGCTGGTCTCACTTCGACGGTCTCCAATTAACAATTTTCGCTGGTATCTCAAGTCCTCCATTCTCCTTATGTGTTTAAACCATATCAGCTGGTTTATCTCTATACATTCAATTATTGGAAGGACTCCCAGCTCCTCTCCTATTGTTCACTACTAACTCTACCCCTCAGCCTTACTCCTCTTATCAATATCAATATTAGCATTTTCGCTGCCTCTATTTTAATCTTCTGTGCCTTGTTCAGAACCCAGCATTCCGATCCGTACAGTAGTATAGGTCGTAGAATGGTTGAATATATTGTTACCTTTACCTCCACTGGGACTCCTCTCTGCATCACCAACTGGCACAACATTTCCACATTCCTTGAGTATTTCGTATTTCTTTCCCCCAGCTCCACATCTATGCAATCCTTTTCTTCAAATATCACTCTAGATATTTGAATCTACTGGCCTGTTTCAACTGTATATCCTCCATCTATATCTCCGCTTGCTTTCCCTGTCTCGATATATCCCATTATCTCCGTTTTCTCCCTGTTTATCTTCTTTGCCCACCCCCTCATAACGTCATTCCAAGAATCCATTGCAGTTTGTAGTTAGTGTTGTTCCTTTGTCACTACACCCGCATCGTCTGCGTATACAAAGATGTATTCCCTATCCTCTCTTATACATATCCTCTTCAGGCAATTGTAAAGATATAACACAAAAAATAAAGGGACCACATGCAGCCCTGCCTTACTCCAGTCTTTGTTTCAAAGTATTTTCTTTTCCCATCTCCAATCTAACCGTGTTTATAGGGTTTTCATACATATTTCTAATTATCCTTATCATTTTTTTTTGTTTATTACGTACACAGGGTCCTCCATCACGCTCCACTTTCTCTTTCCGTATTCTATCAAAAGGCTTTCCTCTAAATCTATAATTTGATTACATGCTGTCTATTCCTATTGCTATTATCTTTTTCACTAATCATATTCGGTAATATCAAGTCAATTACACTTATATTTGCCCTGAATCCGTGTTACCACTTTCCGATCTTTCCCTCTAATTCTCTCCGGAGTCTTTTTTTTATATTATTCTCTCGTATATTTTATATGCGCTCAATAGCAACACTATTTCTTTGTAATTCTGACACTTTCTTCTATCTCCCTTTTTTTAGAATTGTGCATTTCACTGCTTCTCTCCAATCTGACGGTAGGTTTTCCTCCCTCCATATCAATCTATGAGTTATGTTATCCATGCCACCATACCTCCTCCTGTTTTGAATATTTCATTATTCTGTCCATCGATTCTAGGGCTTTTTCCATTCTTTAAAGCTCTTAAAGCTTGTCTCACTTCCTCGCCATGTATCGGTTCCAAGTCTTCTTGTTCCCGGTATTCCATTTGTTGGTTCTCATCCCCTGTATATTCCTCGTCATCCTATACATTCAGTAATTCTTTAAATTATTTTTTCATATGTCCTCAACCTTTTCACTATCCACTACAGATTCTCTTTCTTTGTTAAATATAATTACATTTGTGTTAGATTCATCGTTTGTTCTCATTCTCTTAGCCATTCCATATGTCAACTTCCTATTGCTCCTCGTGTCATCCTCCTATCCTTTCCCTTGATAAGTCGATGTTTCGTATCCTTATATTTATGTGAATATATATATATATATATATATATTATATATATATATAATATATATATATATATATATATATATATATATATATATATATATAGTATATATATTAATATATATATATTATATATTTATATATATATTATATATAGTATATATATAATATATATATAATATATATATTATATATATATATATATATATATATATATATAATATATATATATATATATATATATATATATAGTGAATATATATATATATATATATATATATATATTATATTATATATATTATATATATTATAATTATATATATATATATATATATATATATATATATAGTATATATATACTTATATATATATATTTATATATATATATATATATATAGTATATATATATTATATATATATATATTATATATTAATCTATTATTATATATATATATATATATATATATATATATATATATATATATGATATACATATTATATTATATATATTATATTATATTTATATTTTATATATATATATACGTATATATATAATATATATAAAATTATATATATATATATAATATATATATTATAAATATATTATATATATATATTATATATATATATAATATATATATTATAATATATATATATATATATATTATTAATATATATATATATTATTTATATATATATATAATATATTATTATAATATATATAATAATATTATATATTATTATATATATAGTATATATATATATATATATATATATAATATCATATATATACGTATATATATAATTTATATATATTTTTTATATATATTATATATATATATTATGTATATATTATATATATATAATATATTATATATTACTATATATATATTATATATATATATATATATATATATATATATATATATTATATAATTATATATTATATATATATATATATATATATATATATATTTATATATATATATATATATTTATATATATATATATATATTATATATATATATATATTATAGTGTGTGCGTGCGTGTGTGTGTGATGAGAGTGTGATAAGTTTTTATAATTATTGTGTTTTTAACAACACCATCTGCATAAACCATCAGGTCATATGAATGGTTAATGGAATGTCGCCATTAGTGCCAGCCAGCTCGAATCCAAAACTAACTTGCAAAAATGGCCGGATTATGTGTCTGACCATACTTTGACGGTATCAGATAATAATCATCAATGAATATCGGCATAAACATTGCATGCAAATATTTTACTGATGTTGATATTCTTTAATAGCAATGAGAGCTTTGACATTCGGCTGCAATATGTTCATTGCTGGTTGTTCCCATAAACTATTTCGAAAGCTTTGCGTTGCATCCATAATAGAAATCACGATTGAAATGTGGATTGGCGCACATTCGTAGAAAAAACTGACAAAATGTATCCGTGGGGAAAATCAGTTTCAAGTGAGATCTGAATTCGCTGTACATGTACATGTTGCTCGCTGAAAGATTTCCATAACCTTAATCGTAGAATGAGAGTGCTTTAGTCCAAGATGGTTCATGCATGTGGTCTAGCACATTTTCCTCTACACGCGTGCGATCAGATGCATCCCGGAGCATCACAGCCAGTGGTTCGGTACTAGAAGCACCTAGCTCGCAGGAAACGCCTGGTGAAGTGTCGCAACGTTCTATTGCCAGGTATCTTTGATTATCGATTAATTTTTGGCATTGAGTCGAAAACTACAAAATACAATTCATCATTACGCAATTGTTCCACTTATAAATCACATCTACATTTATTCCGTTGAGTATTCCATACTGTAGATTTAAGCCTCGCAGGCAACCACAAAGGTAAAGTCGCAGCGATAATGAATGTTAAGTAACAGTTAAGTACGGCAAGTGGCAATGACTTTTTTTATTGTTTTTAATTAGGGCGGGGTCCAATATTGGAGCCAGCAACACCCCATTTTAGCCCCCACCTAAAAATGGACATAAAATTCTTAATTTTCAGGCAATATCTGTAGCTTTTTCTGACCTCAAAAACGTCGTTTTCCAGTGTTTTTCTGTGTCTGTAGTCATTTTTTCAGAATTTTAATTTTTTCAAAACCTGTTTTTGACATTGTTCCTTTCAACTTCTACAATTTTTTTTGAATACCTTCGAACTTGAAGTATACATAGATGGGTTCATTAGACACAAAAGTCGCGAAGTAGTGTTTTGATTTTTTGAAATTTGTGCTCAACAATGTCGAAATTCAAAACCTACTTTTTTAGGTTTTGAAAATGAAAAATTAAGATATTTTTTTATGCTTATGTGATCAGGAGGAAATTTTCAGAGCATATTA
>JABUQX010047780.1:42500-48216 GCA_015478945.1 Trachelipus rathkii
ATATAAGGCTAGGTTCGCTGGAAGAAGGTAGCAGGTTCTTCGATTCCCTTTTTTCTTAAAAAGCACTGCTGAGGTTTTGGTAGGAGAGAAATGGAAGCCATAGGAATTATCCCATTGTGAAATATTCTTAATAGCTAGTTGAAGTTGCCGTTCGAGAAAAGGCAACCTGGTACCAGCAATATATAGCGCAAGATCATCAACATAGAGAGAAAAATTGACCGTCGCTGGGATAGAAGTAACGATGTCAGTATATCTGAGAGCAAATTGAAATAAACTTAGAACACTACCCTGCGGAACGCCTACATCCAGAGTAAAGTGGCGTGACAGAATAGAAGAGCACCGAACCTGGATGGATCCATTTGACAGAAGGAATTTAATGAAAAGAGAGAGTTGTCCACGGAAACCGAGCGAATGGAGTTTAAGGAGGATACCAGTTCTCCACGTTGTATCATAAGCTTTTTCAAGATCAAAGAAGACACCAAGAACTATCCCACCAGTTGAGGAGGCTTCCCGGATATCATTGTATAGTTTTAACAAGGCATCCGCGGTCGAACGATTTTTGCGAAAGCCAAACTGGAAATTTGAAAAAGCTTGGCGACTCTCCAGAGCAGGGAGAAAACGGCCTGAAACCATTTTCTCCATTAATTTACAGGAATGACAGGTCAGCGGAATTGGTCTTTGGATGTCTGCCAACTTTCGGATTTTTTTTCCCCAGGTTTTGGGGATTTGAATTACAAAAGCTGTAGTCCAAATAGATGGAAAAGAAGATTCAATCCAGATTCTGTTATACAGATCCAGCAAAAATGCTGATGCCGAGAGATAGATATGACGGAGCATGGTGTACGAAATCAAGACTGGATCAAGAGCACCGTCTTTGCTATTTGCCAGTGCAATTTGATACTCTGCAAGTGTAAAAAGACAGTTATAGATATGATCTTCCCCTTCACTATTGAACCAGTCTGGATTCGCAACGTTAGTTCTATATTTTTGAAAGGCTTTCAGGATAGCGGAGATAAACTCAGAGTAACTAGCAAAACTATAATCTAATGCATCTTCAACAGCAGCAGGAGCGGAGATCGTGTTGGTTATATCAGGCCCATAACGGAGGACTGTTGGTGAGGAGTTGCTGGAGAGACGAGATATTTTCTGTGTAACTTTCCACACTAAATGAAGGGGAGTTGTGGAGTTAACAGTCGAAATGTAAGTTCGAAAAATTGTTTACGTATTTGGGGATTAATTCGCCGAGATCTCGCCGCAGCTGCTTTAAAAATAATCATGCTTGGGGTAGTATGGGTCCTTTTGTAATGTCTGTAGAGTTTTTTCTTCTCTCGCGTTAGTTTTGTACGCAATCTTGGGGCCCAAAGAGTTTGCCGACCGCCTACGCTGAGGAAGATCTGCTGAATGCAAGCTTCCGCTACCGAGATGACAGCTTGCTGGAAGGAGCGAAAGGCATCATTAACAGTCGGAAACCACTTATCGAAGGGAGAAAGTGGGATAGCTGTGGCCTGATAAAAAGGAGCCCACTCCGCTTGGTCATAACGCTAGCTGGAGTTTAGTTTTAACGTTGGGTTTTGTACAAGCTCATTTAAAGCTATTTGGTAATGATCACTGCCGTATAACTAATCAAAGCGGGACCAGGTAAAGCGATCTATAAGGAAATGGAAGCAAAAGGATATATCAATGCAGAAAGATGTGTGTGTATCTAAACGTTGATACGTAGGGAGTCCTGTGTTAAGGCATCCCAGGGAAAAGGGGGTTAGAAAGATCTTAACAAGGATCTTGGGCTTAGACGAAGTTGACAGAGTCACCCATAAAGGATGGCGGAGTTGAAGTCTCTAGTATAACAGCCGGAGTAGGAAGCTGCTTCAACATATCAGCTAAGTCGACATTAGCAAATTCACTACTCGGAGCCAAGTTGATCTATGTTCAAATAAGTGCAAATATAAGTGCAAGGGAATTCGTGCTGCCACTGCATCAAGTTTAGTTTGAAGAATAGTCATAAAACAGAGATTTGGGTTGTACGACCGCTTTTGGGAAGAAGTTCTCAGTAGTATTTGGTGAAGGGGCTTCTCCATGAATGCGAAATAAATTGAATTCAACCAAGTCCTTACTGTTGTGTGAATTTGGTTGGTCGTTGGAAGAGCAACCAAAATAAAATGCTTATGTTTAGGAATGGGAGCGGTATCAGTATCTACCAAGCAATCAGATTCAGAAATGTGTGAGTGATATGGAATTGTTTCCATGGAAATGGGGAAGGAGGTACAACCAAAAAGGTGTCATCTTTTTTGAAAAAGGTGTGGAGGTTAATAATTTGTTAAAATATAGGATTCGTTGGGTTTTCAAGGTCTGATACTGGAGATTTTCGCCGTAATTCATCATGGCGAACGATTTTGGGAGATTGGACATTTTAATTTAAGAATGGAGACCTTTGGGTCCCCTTTCATGCCTCTAACATATCCAGAACGCATTTACGTTGGATAGATTTCCATTCGCCTTTCTCTGAAGCGCAGGAAGCATTAGAAAGAGAGTTGGTCATCACATCAAGCTCCATTTTGGAGCTGTTATCCATTTCATCCGCTAGGGTATAGAATCCCTTGGGAAGCGCTGAGATAGGAAATTCGGAAGAAGAGTTACAGGAAAATTCAGAAGAGCTAGAGTTATCTTGCAAGCTATTAGAGGGTTGATTGGTGGGTTGTTCGATTTCTGTGATTGTTTGGGTACAATCTATTGAAGACATTGCTTTTATCTCTGGAATAGACTTATGGCGAGATCTCTTCTGAGTTGCAATTTTTGCGTCTTGGGTTAATGTGTTCTTGCTTAAAAATTCGGATGCTTTGTATTTTAACGGAGGTAATCTTTTAGCTTGGTGATTATCTTTTTCTTTGTGTTTAGGAACACGCTTTTTCAGAATTTGGTAATAGTGCGTGCCAGGTAACTGATCGCTGGAGATAGGCAGAGGCCTTCCGGGTGAAGTGGAGGGAATCACGGCATCAATATTCGAAGTACAATTCAGAAGAGTTAAGTCCATTTACAGGTCCGGGTTCGGCAATCTTTATATCCATCAAGTTCCGAGGCATCGTAAGGTTATCCATGGCATATTAAATTAAAGGGGTCCCCCACATAGCGTGTCTGAGTCCTATGAGGTTTGTACTCGAGGACCGAGCTAAGCGGCTGGTATCTCTTTATTATAGATATTCCGAGGGTTTAGGGGAAAAGATCCAAACCTGGTGCTAGGTCGTGTGCACCGAATCACGAACGGGTAATTTGGCTCACACCTTTCAGGACAGATGACGCCAGGTGCCCCTCCCCTAAGGAATGGTTTCTTTCTCGTTCATCTCCCCCTCTGGAAAAAAAAGTTAGTTAGAAACTGTGATAAAGAAGGTGGATTGAAAGACAGAAAATTTATATGAAAAATGAGGGGAAAGGATGAAGGTTGAAAAATAATATATGTGACAAATGCTAATGCACGAATGCACAATAAATGCACATACACTGTTGAGAAGGGGGGTATAATAATATATATATATATATATATTATATAAATATATATAATATGTATTATATATATATATATATATAATTATATATATATTATTATTATTCATATATATATATATATATACTATTATACAATATAAATATATATATATATATATATATATATATATATATATATATTATATATATCTATATATATATATATAATATTATATATATATATAATATATATATATATATTATAATATTAATATTATATATATATATATATATATATATCTATAATATATATATATATTATATATATATATATATCTATATATATATATTATATATATATATATATTATATATACTGTAATTATGATATATATATATTATATATATATATATATTTTATATAATATTATATTATATATATAGTATAATATATATATATATATATATATATATATATAATCATATATTATATACTGTATTAATATTAATCTATATATATAGTATAATATAATATATTTATATATATATATATATATTATAAATTATATATATATATATATATATATACTATATATATATATATATATATATATATTAGCCCTTGTCGTCGAAATCGATTTTCTTGCACATATAGGGTTTGTTAACACGCCTATGAGGGTATTCAGAAAATCCAATTAAATTTTTTTTCCATGAGGCCTAAGTGCTCCCTTTTTGACCTCAAAAATCGGAAAAATTGGTCAAAAATTGCCATTCGTATAGTTCTGTTGCTATTTGTTTTGAATTGTTCAATGAACAATTTATTTAGGGAATAAATGAACATTGAACAATGTTCATTTATTCCCTAAATAAGTTGACTGCGATTTATATATTTCTTTTTTACATTTCAGGTACTAGCATGAGTCAAATGATAACACGGAAGGCAGCAAGTCATGTTGTGTTTGGCCCCCCTCTGTAGGAATTGCCAACCATTGAACTTCCCACGCGTCTCCAGATTGCAAGACATTTTCTTTTCCTGAAGGAACATAAGTATTCCAGCAATAAGGATGTCATTCCCCAGTTAAGTGAGGCTCTTGTTGACCTGTGGATTCGAGCTGGGATTCCACCACAGCCACTTAAAAACGTTAAAACGAAACTGATGAGAATGAAGGATGAAGAATCTAAAGCATCAGAGCTTGGTATTAGTGCGGAGAAAAGCAAGCAGTTTCTGGACAGTTTAAATCAATTGTTTGACATTTCTTCATGTCAATGCAATGATCTGCTTGCTATAACTGTGCCAAAAGAACTGAAAAATTCCAGCTCGAGAAGACGACTTTTTAGTTGACTAAAGAGCAGTTGCAAAATCCAAATTGCCAGAGTATGACAATAACTGTAACTGAATGATGAGCAGGAGTTCTGCAATAAAGTCTCGAATGGAAGAAAGCAGTAGCTGATGAGAGAAAAATAGAATCGAGTAGGGTTGCCCCGTGCTATCTGCAGACACTACTGCCATTGAAGATTCAGCTTCATCACCTAGGTGATCATGAGGGGGCAGAAAGTATACCTGACGATAATTTCGTTACTCTTGGTGTTTGCCAGAACACAACACAAATCCCTAGCATTGTATTAGAGGCAGAGAGGTATTGGAGTGTCCAACAGAAGCAACAGCAGCTATAGTACATGCGACACTTTGAGCTACGGGTGTTGTCAGTGGCAGATAACTAAGACATGATTATACCGATCCTAAGAAATCTAGAGAGCACGAGGAAAGCTAAGAAAAGGCCTGACGAAAACAAACAAAGGAGAAGAATTGGACAGTTGCGTGTTTTTTGATGGCAGGAGACAGCCCCCGTGATAAGGAAAAGAAAGGCAGTAGTGGTACAGCCAGTATAAAATTAGAAGATCACTATGTTCGTGGTTGGGGTGAAACCTGGAACTGCCTACCTTCAAGCCATTACTGTGACAGAGGGACAGGTTGAGGCTATTGCACAGATGGGTTGCATAGAGCATTATCAGATATGGGAATTGTTGACAGCATCATTGCAGTTGGAGCTGACAGCACACCTGTCAACACTGAACCTAAAGGTGGAGCAATTCATCTCTTAGAGCAGCAGCTAGATAGACCTCTGCAGTGGTTCATATGCAGTCTGCACTTGAACGAACTCCCTCTGCGCCATCTGTGAAAAATGTTCATAGGTCCCAGTGAATGTTCCACTCAGTGGAAGGGACCTGCTATATAAGCT
>JABUQX010047781.1:0-42500 GCA_015478945.1 Trachelipus rathkii
CACACACAGAAGAGAGATACTTTATAACTTCGTAAAGATTTGGAATATTCATTATGACAGCTATATAAGGAGGATGAACAACACATATTCACTTAACACAACCATTATCCATCTAATTATACTCTCACTCGAGTTAATTATAATTTGAGAGTGCAGTAATTTCTCGGAAGTGTTCTTCCCACTTCTTCTCACTACTATATATTCATTTCATCGTATGTATTCAAGCACATTATCTATTATTGGTAGCTATTTAGGTTGCGTTTAATTAATATATTAATATATATTAATATATATATTATATATATATATAGTATATATTATTATCTATATATTATATATATATATATATAATATATATATTATATATATATATATATGTATTAATATATTTAAATATATATATATATATCATTATTATATATTAATATATATATTATATATATATATATATAACTTATATATATATATTATATATATATTATTTTATAATTAATAATATATAATATATATATATATATAATCTATATCATATATATATATATAATATAATATATATAATAATATTATTATATATATATAATATATATATATATATAATATATATATATATCATATATATTATATTATATTACATATATAGTTTAAAGTGGATCGGCAAAATTGTTTGTTATACTTTTATTATTAAAGGTTCTTTCTGTTGGCCAAATTTGTTGCCACCTAGTGCAATAAAATTTAAAGGCATTGCATTTTTTAAAGTTTTGTTCGTTATGTTGTCACTTGTCAATGTGTTCAGCAATTTATCAAAGGTCATGCCACTCATGTGGGTTTCGAAAGTAACACCTGTCACCTAGTTTAGTGGTGGTTTTTGAGTGTGGATATGTCTAGGCCACGAGCTTTTCAGCTTGGGGCTGCTTTTGCGCACTCCCCTTATGTCTGGAGTGAGCAATGTTACTGCTGATAAATAATAATAATAACAATAACAAAGAGCATTTAACTAGTAAACTAAGATTAAGAAAGTTGAAATTAACACTAAAGAAATTAAACATAAGATATTACTATCTTTTCAATTAATTACCTTCAGATCTCAGTTTTGAATTTTTATCATTTTTTTTTACCATTTTTTTATAAAACCCAGATGTGGGTTTTTTATGGTTTTTTCAATTGGGGTTTTATTAAAAAAAAACATTCGGGACAACCCAGTTGTCCCCAATCGTGCCAACCCTGGTGAAAGGTCATTGCAGTAAAAAAAAAAAATCCACCCCAGGGTTTCACAACACTGCGATGAACCCTTCCTGTAGTATCTCGTCAATTTAGGATTCATCCCTTGAGCAAGGCCAACAACCATGCCCTTTCACAAAACCCTGCCAATTACTCCTATTATGAACCTTTCTTCTTGTTTCTTCCATACTCACATTACTTTCCATTAGACATTCCTTTACTAAATCAATCCACTTTTTCTTCTGTCGATTCCCAGGACACTCACCACAATCATCCATCATTTCCATATGACCAAACCATCTTAATACACCCTTGTTTATTCTCTCATTTACGCCCTTCTTCACACCACATAACTCTCTAATGCATTCATTTCTCATTTTATCAATTCTCAAACCTAACACGCTCATAAGATTGTTCATCTGAACAGAATGTACTTTAGGTCTATATACCTCTTATTCCATACCATAGTTTCACTACTATACATAAACACACTCAGTGTGTTAATGTATAGTAGTGAACATAATAGATACCTGTGTTAATAACACAGGTAACGACATACGTTCATGCAAAACCCTAGCGCACTCAAGACTTAGTCCCTTTATTTCCACCAAGGATTTAATTGTACTAGCCACCTTCCTACCATTCACAACTTTCCTACTACACTCTGCATCATCCTTTCCCTTTTCATCCAACATATATCCTAAATATTTAAACTCAGATACTTGTTCCAGTTGCTCACCATCTAACAAAACTTCACACTGCGGACTCTCCTCACTTACTACCATAACCTTACTCTTATCTACATTTACTTTCAAACTCATCTACCAATCTTCTCAAACCCTCTTTAGATTCGGCCAGCACAAAATCAAATAAATAAATATAACTAACTACATCACTTATATATATAATCTAATTATATATATATATATATATATATATACTATATATATATTATATATATATATATATATAAAAAATATAATATATATATATATATATATATATATATATATATATATTATATATATATATATATATATATATATATATATTATATATATTAATATATATATTATATTCTTTTCTTTCTTTCTTCATCTTCCTCTTTGCCCAAGATTGGGGTAAGGTGCTGTACAGCATCGGAAAAGAAAGCAGTAGGAGAACTACAAACGTCGAAAAGAAAGCCGCAGCCTTACCGCCCCCTCTGTACCATTTAATTAGTGAGAGCTCGTCACAGACAGAAAAATCCACCCTAAAGCATTCAACGGACCGCGACGGACCCTCACTTATGGTAAATCGTCATGTAAGGGTTCATCCCCTGGCCCAGGTGGGCCACAACCATGCCCCATACAAAACCCCGCCATTCTCTACTATCATGCACCTTTATTCTCGCCTCTGCAAAACTCACATTTCTCTCATTTATTTTTTTTCAGACATTCGTTCCCGACTTCAATCCACTTTCTCTTATTCGGTCTCCGCAGCCCGGTCGGTTCCTCAACCACTCTGCCACTATAACATCCGCTTAAACCAACCGACTTTATTCATCCTTTCCACATGACCAAAACACTCAACATACTTTCATTATTCTCATCATTTACCCCTTTCTTCAGCACCACACAACTTCTAATACGTTCATTCCTCATATTTTCAATTCTCACACCTAGCATGCCCCAAGATTGTCCATCTGAACACATTGAACTTTAGATCTATACTTCTTATTCCAGACCCATAGTCTCACTACGCATACAATATAGCACAGGTAACAACATACCCTCATGTAAGACTCTACGGCCCACTTTTTTTTTTTGTTTTTATTTATTTTATACCCTCTGATATTTTTATACTATATACTTATATATATACTCACTACCCTTATATATATACTAGCGCCTATTATATATATAGCCTCCTACGGTACTTCACTTAGTATATATGATATAGAGAAAAACAAAAACTTATATATATATAGTATATATATATAATATTATATCATATTAATGGGAGGTAGGTGTAGTGGGAGTGGAGTATGAGGGTGAGATCAGCCACCTCACAGAGAAAAACAACATGCCAGTAAACAAAAACAAACTATAACACATAAGGAAAAAAACATTATTATTAATCAAGAGAAAAAAACACATATTTTATATATATATATTTTAATTAAAAAAAATAGGAAAAAATATAAATTAGTTAAAATGATATAAGACACCACTCCTCCTATCGCCCACTCACATCCCCACTCCTCTCTCTTTGAGAAGGATTATTCTGTTAGGAGCTCCTCGCTACGGTGAAGGTCAATTATATGCCAAATTGTTTGATTTTTTTTAACTAAAAGATATCCCAAGGGTAAAGTCACAAAATATTGGACAGCAGTTCGGGATTCTCGACCTACGCGGGGACGAACGGGGGGAGTCGTCGCCCCTCTGGGTCCCTCCGTCTGGATTCGTAACGTCTCCCATTTAAAAGGAAAGTAAAAGAGACAAGTTAAATAGTTTGTGCTGTCTAGGAGGCATGAAAAAAAATAAGTAATGTGTGGTTAAGCAGCTGCGTGACTATTCACAGTAACTAACATAAAAAAGACTGGGGGGGGGGGTGCTCTGAATTGGTATAGTGTTTAATGAGATACGTTTATTTGCGTCTGCTCAGCATTTAAAAGATGTATATAATATTTAAGGTGTTATTAGCAAATATTAGTAATGAAAATAAGTTGTTTTAAGTGTTCATCGGATGAAAATTGCTTCGAATCATTTTTTTTCCCACCTCTCTTACTCTCGATTCCTGTAGCTGTCTCACTCCCACCCGTCTTCCTTACGCCCTTACCTCATTGCATTTTGTATTGCTTTCGGGAGCTGGGCCTATATATATGATATAATATATTATATCATATATAATCTATATTATTTATTATATATTATAACAATATATATATATATATATATATAATATACCCCCTCCCCCCCTACCTCACCACTCCACTACCCCCCTCACCCTACCTCACCTCACCGCCCTAAAAAAATATATATAATATTGATTATTGAGTATTATTGATTTATATATATATATATAGTATATATATATATTATATGATTTGGCATATACACGATAGAATTTTATTTATTAAAAATATTGGGTTTTATAAAGAAAAAAAGTAATAAACATAAAAAAAAACATTTATAACAAAAAAACAATCACATCATCCAGTTTAATAAAAACATAAATTCACGAATGAAGATAAGTTAAAGGAACCTATAGAAAAGACACCTTATAAAATCTCATCTAACAATCACTTTCACACATTCTCACTCATAGGCCCACGCCGCATCTTCACTGATCCAGAACCACACATCAGCAATCTTGCTGAGGTTTGTGTACGATTATCTCATAAATCACAACTTATGTTAAATGGCCAGGAGTTTACGTCTTGCAAGCCGGAGTCCGTCTAGGGCGAGGGTCTCCGCGCGCTCGTTCCCCTGCCCCGAACTCAACCCCACTTAGCACACTCACACCCTCACTACTTCCATGCTTTATCCGGTTATCTTCAATGAATTTTAATAAGCCAGGAGCCTGAAACACAATAGTGCAATATATATTATATATATTATATTATAGTAATATATATATATATATATATATATTATATACTTATATATATATATGATATATACTACCTCCTATATATAGTATATATAGTATATATATATATATACGGTATATAGTATATATAGGGTGGGTCAAATTTTTTTTTGCACAAACTTCAGTATGAAGGTCTGATACAGTATGCAAAATTTCAAAGTTGTGCGACGCCCCTTACCCCTCGTGCTTATTATACTCCTAAAAATTGAGAAAATAAATAACAATAAGTCTTCTTTCTTTAACATTTGTCGGCCAGCGCCTGAATCACATCCAGGTCCACTACCACCACACATCACACCTCCTACATACGCTAAACATCAAAGACATAAAAAACAAATACCCTTCACAAACTCCTTGCCTATTGCCCCCGCAAATTAAGAGCAAAATGAAAAGAAGATCGATAATACTATAAATTTCGAATACCTTATTTTTAATTTAGACTATATGATACCGTCTATATCCTACCTCATAGTACGCCCCTTACTATATATATATATATATATATATATATATACTATAAGTATATAGTATATATTATTATATATAGCTTAGTTATATATATATATAGTAGTAGTTATATATAGTATAGTATATAGTATATAGTATATAGTACGCAAAAAAATAATATATAAGATGTGTGTGTGTGTGTGTGTGTGTGTGTGAAAAAACCCTTAGTTGCAGAATGGAATCATAAAATTGCATACATTTTAAATTTATATTTTAAATCTTTACACAGTCATTTTTTAAAAACTTTATTTCTTATGCATTAAAATATTAAAAACAATATCCTAGCAATAGCTTTCGTCTGAAATCAGACCTATTTCAAATGCTTAGATGGGACTGCTTCGTGATGGCTGATTTGTTGAACTATCCTCCCTGATTTGTTGGTTTGGTCTGTTAGTAGGCTTTTGTAAAAGGTGATTTTTGCATGTATTAAGGTTTTGTTATGCGATCTAATCTTTCTGCAATCTCCAGGTATAGCTTCTAATTAAAGTTGGTAAGTTGCAATACTAGGAAAGCTTCGGTTAATTTTTCTTATTATTGTTCTTGTATTTTTATGATAATTGAGCATATATTGATGTTTATTTGGTGGTTGTGTGCTTTGTTTTGTGATGTGTTAGAGCTGAATGTTTCTTGGTGTGTAAGGTCATATTCGATGTGTGATGTTTTCCCCCCCCCCCAGCTCATTTCTGAAGTGCTTTCTTTCACCGTAGTAAGTGGGGTTTCATATTGCATTATAGAGTTGCAGGGGATTTTGTATAAGCAAGGTTTTTTTGTTTTTATTTTTTATTTGGAGGTTGTAAGACTTTTTGATTAGGAATTATTGGACCGGTTAGCTAGTTGTATGTGCTGAGGGGGATAAGGTTCTTTATATTATGTGTGTTGATGTTGGGTATGGGAATGTATGTCTTTTTTTGTAGTGGGTTTTTGTCCGAGTTATTGTTGACTAAATGATTACCAAATATTACCAAACAACCGACAAACCCAGAATATTACCAAATATTTACAAAATATTACGTCTAAACATTTGTGACCACACCACACAAGACAAATACAACTACACAAAAAAACTCCAGGAGCTACAAGGATGTTTGCTCGAGCTCCTAATCTGCAGAGAATTCTACGGAAAAAATATAGTGCTTATTAAATCGAGACGTCAAAGCCCATATCGCCGAAATCTGAATGGGGTGACAAGATACTGTCACCAGTGATCAGTAGCGCAGGTGACAGACTGGCCCCATATATATAGTATAATATCTATATATATATACTAAGTATAGTACTATATAAAAATTAGTATAGGTATATATGTAGTATATATATATTATGATATAATAGTTAATATATATATATATATATAATGTATGTGTAATATTATTATTATGATAATTATGTCCTATCATAGGTAGTAGTGAAATTATATAAAGGTATGGATATACCCTACCCCTACTACCCTACTACTCCACCTCACCTATCACCCCTACCCTACCAAAAAAAACATCAAAAATAAATTATATCTATGTTATATATATATATATATATATAGTAATATATATATATATATATATATATATATATTATAATAATAATAATAATAATAATAATAATAATAATAATAATAATAATAATAATAATAATAATAATAATAATAATAATAATAATAATAATAATAATAATAAGAAGAAGAAGATTAGAAACGAAGAAGAAGAAGAAGAAGAATAATAATAATAATATCAAAAGTTAAGATAGAAACAGGTGATAAGAACAAAAGACTTAAAGGCAATCAATTTTATTTCCCCCTCTCATCTGTCAAATTACCGTCATTTTCTCAGTTTCCCTTTTTATTTTATTTATTTATTTATTTATATATTTAGTTATTTTATTTATTTTTATTTATTTATTCTACAGGATTTAACAAAATTACAAGCGGACTCTAGAGCGAAAAAATATACACTCACGCGATAGAGACGAAAAATCCGCCACTATCCTCGTGGGCATGGGCGTAGGCAGGGGAAGGGGGAACTTGCTCCCTCCCTAAATCTTGGCGGAATAAAAATAATGAACCTTCACTACTGTCTTCCCCCGCAGCCGGAGTTTCTAACGGCGCTTAATTACGTAGCCCCCCAATCTGCATACAAGCAGTTTCCATCGCATAGAATCACATCAACTCGGAACCCCAAGGAGTTAAATTACTAATTCTGACTAACGTTTTATAAAACACATTTTTGTCGCTATTGTTTTAATGTTTTCGTTTTCACATTGGCTTGAAGTCAACTAGCTGTGTGCTTTTTTATACAGCTAGCCTCTCCCTCTGACAGTATTCTCCCGCTAGCAACTCCTCAGTATGTCGAAACTGCCGCCATTTCCGGCCCGGCTCCGCCGCCCAACCGCCCTGCCTCTACCCCCTATACCTATATCAATACCCCCCCACCCCCCTCCACTATCCACCCCTACCCCCCCCTCACCTCACCTCCACCCCTCACCTACCCCCCCTCACCTACTACCTATCCACCCCCTGCCCCTCCCTCACCTACCTCACCCACCTCACAGCGTCACCTCACCCTACCCTACCCTACCTACCCTACTCCACCCCTACCCTCATCACCCTCAATATACCTTACCCCTCACCCCCCCCCTACCTCACTCACCCCTACCCCCTCCACCTCACTACCCTACCCTACCCCCCCTACCCCCTATATCCACCCATGCTCCACACCCCCGTCCTTATCTCTCCGACAGCTCCACCATCTCTTATATCCACACAACATCCCCTACTTCTTCCCCCCTCACCACCTCGACTCTCGTCACGAACACATTTTACTTTACCCCCATACCCCCCCCCCGCACGTCTTGCTTGTTGGAGATAGAGGAAGCTCAAAAACATATAAAGCACGGTTTTAAATTTGTCTCCTTCTCTCTTCATCTCTCCCCTTGTAGATCATTACATAGTCGTTATGTAATCTCTTTGTTGTGTATCATTAAACTTATTTAATCATTAACATAATTTTATAGCTTATTATTTTTATATTTAGGATGTTATTTTTTATGAAAGGTTTTCAAGGCGTTTTGTGTGAATATGTGGGAAGATTTTGATCTAAAGTGTTTTTATTAATATTAAATCATTTATTGAAGTACTATATATATATATATCTAATTATAGATTAGTAGTATATATATATACGTATGTATATCTATATATATATATATATATATATAGGTAGTATATAATAGTATATCATATATATATATTATATATTATATATATATTATATATATATATAGTAAACCTCACCTATCACCCCCCTACCTATACTACTACCTCACTACTCTATACTACTACTCATATATACTATATAACACCTACTACTCACTACTACTACCCTATTATAGAAGTTGCACTTTCAACGACAAAATCACGAAAGCCATTTCTTGAAATACTACATATACTACAGTTAAATAATTAACATTTTTTGGAACTCGCTGGTAAAAATTTTAGTTTTGAAAAATGTGAACAAACAAGTAATACGTTTATTTTTTTTTTATCTTAAAAGTACTATGCTATAGTTAAAATAACTACTTTTTGAAGCTGATATAAAATTTCTAAATAATGACAAATATTAATATTAATTTTTTTTATTAATTATTTTTATAATAACTTGATCATCTCTTATAAAATTTGTAAAGGTATTACACGGCAAAGTAGGGGCTCGAGCCGACGGGGAAACAGAAGGGGGGACGTTTTTCCATACCCCGAGGGGAGGGGCGGAGAACCGCTCGCCACACCAAATACCACAGAGCGGGGTTCGCGGAGACCTCCCCGGAGGGGCGGGAAATTAGTCCACCCCGATCGTTGCCCGGAAGGCGAGAGACTCCGACTCCCTGCCATCTTGTTTGCGATAACCTTGGGTATGTCCCTTTAGTTAAAAAAAAAAAAAAAGATTAAAACTGACGGAGTCGTAAACGTAACAGGTCCTATATATTTTGAATCATGTCCCGTCACCACTTAAATTGATTATTAGGCATCATATACTCTCGAAATTATAATGAAAAACAAATATGATCAAAACACTGACGAGTCGTGAAAAGATAACAGGATTCATATATATAATATAAATATATATATATATATAAAGATATTATATATATGATATTATATATATATATATATATATATATATATACTATATATATTATAATATAATAGATATAGTATAATATAGTCATTTATAATATATATGATGGTAAAGCTTGTAGACAATCACGCACAGTTTTTAAGATCCACGGTATCTCTCAAATTTCCTGTTAATTCAGAAAAATATCAGTTAAGTTAAGTTTTTAAGAAAATTCTTTAGTGCAAGCTTCTGGCATAATTCCAGAAGCTTGCCACTAAAGAATTTCTTAAAAAACTTTAACTTAACTTAACTTTTTTTTCTGAACTTAGAAGTTTTTTTGACTTAGAAAAATTTTCGGACTCAAAAATGTGTGGGTCCCTGTCTACAGCTATTCCGCTATATATATATATATATATGTATATATATATATTATATATATATATATATAATATTATATATATATCTATATATATATATATATAGTTATATATATATATATATATATATAATATCAATATATTATACTATAATATAATAGTATATTAAAAGTTAAAGTAATTTCTACTTTTCTGACTTCACAGTTTTTTGACATTCTAAACATATTTTTTTGACATATTAAAAGTGTTAAAATTTTTCCTCAATATGATTTTTAATTTTACCCTTAGATTATTTTT
The DNA here is from genome assembly GCA_015478945.1 of Trachelipus rathkii. Lineage (NCBI taxonomy): Eukaryota > Metazoa > Arthropoda > Malacostraca > Isopoda > Trachelipodidae > Trachelipus > Trachelipus rathkii. Next base: position 10,139 of record JABUQX010047781.1, read on the forward strand.
AGTTTTTCATTTTTCGAAGGGCAGAAATTTTGTGACTTCAACAACACTTGAACCTCATAGTACCTCATAACCCCCTACCCTACGCTACCTACCATATATACCCCTATATACTCGTATATACCCCTAAATATATACTACCTACGCTATATACCCTAATATACCCTACCTAATAGATATAGTAGTATATACTATATAGTGATATAGTACTATATCCATATCAAACCTACTCACGTCAAGAGCGCGTGCCGTATTCTTTTACAGTGAACGAAAATTGTTCACCCTACTACTGGACGCTGTGTGAGCAGAATTGTCACCCACAGAGTTCTGGGTGACAATTCTCTGCACCCTGCGTCAGTAGTAGGTGTAGCAATTTTCGTCACCGTGCTGAGTCGCACTTCCTTACTATATAATATATATATAGAGTATATGATATATATAATATATTAGTATATATGATAGTATTAATATATATGATATATATATATATAGTATAGGGTATATATATATATATATATATATATTAGTATATATATATATATATATATTCAGTAGATTATATATATATATTAGTATATAGGTATATATATATATTATGATATATAGTTGTATTATATTAGGGGTATACCCCTCCACCCCTCACCCCCCCCTACTACTACCTACCCCTACCCTACCTACTCACCCTACCCTCACCTCACCTCACCTAACCTACCCTACCCCCCCCCCCCCCCCTACACCCCCCCCCCCCCCCCCCCCATACCCTACCCCTGACTCACTCCACCTACCCTCATACCCTCCCTACCCCCTCACTACCCTACTTGCCCCACGCCAGTGGCGCCAACCCCCCTCCCCCCCCCCCCCCCGCCCCCCCCCGCCCCCCCATTTGGGGCCCGCTCATTTAGGGTAGTCCGCTAGCGCACCTCCGCACCGCGAGAAAACGTAGTCCGCTAGGCGCACTCCGCAACGGCTATTCAGACCATACCTCCGCTATCGCAAGTCCGCACCTCCGCACGTCCGCACGTCTTCCACTAATAATGTGCGACTTCAAAAAAGATTTTAATATTAAATACTAAATAGTAATAATATATCCTTCAAAAGATTTATTTATAATTTATATGAAAAATTTGATGAATTTTACAAAATCTCAAGATTTTCCTCCTCCTCAATGTCTTCGTCAAGGAACAAGAGATCCATATTACGTTTCAAAAAGATTAGCTGCTCAAAAATTAAAAGCAGTTAGGCGACCTCTTGCCGCTCAAAATATCCCACCAGTACTAAATATTCGCTCTACAGCAGCAGAACTAGGGGAGGTGTATTATATATTTTATGACAAGTTCAACAAATTCGGTGGCTATGCAGAAAGGGAAAAGATGTCGCTTGGTGAGAGGAGTGCTGGTGTTAGTTGGCTTCCAGCAGTCCATTGCTAATTTAAGGTCCTCACCTAAATCATACTGCCTCCCTTCTGAAATATTATTTTGACCACCCTGTCCTCCCATAAGAAGGTCTATTTCGTTCAAGATTTTACTGTAGAATCAATGAAAGCCTCGACGCCTGCGGAGTCGATGCTAATGCAGATATCTTTGCTATGTAATATATATATATATATATATATTATATAATATATATAATATTATATATATATATATATATATATATATATATGAGGTGATAATATATTATATATATATATCTTATTAATTATTCTGTGTAAAACCAAATATATATATAATATATATATATATATACGGTACATATATATATATATATATATATATATAATAACTATATATATATTTATATATATATATATTATATAAATATATATATAATATTAAATTATATATATAAATATATATTAGTATATATATATATAATATATATATATATATATATATATATATATATAGTATATATATATATATCTATACTAATATATATATATATATTTGGGTTTTACACAGAATCGATTTAGATAGTTATTATAGTAATAATATAATTACTTAAAGTTATAGAAGAGGGTAATAGCTATTCCAGTCTATAAAATCATTTAATTGGTTATTTATTAATATGGGTACCTTAAGGAAGTTGAGATGGTTTTGAAGTTTTAATTATTAAAAAGCAATAAGTCTTAGACTAAAAGTATAATTACGTTATAACTTAAAATAAAATTATGATTTCTTTATTATATACCAAAAGAATTCTTAATAAGTGAAACTATGGACTTTCAATTTTTCAAAAAAAGGTGCGTGACCAAAAAGAGCGAAACTTTTTTTGATCCGCACGTGCAAGTCCGCTAATTTCCTGACGACTCCGCAACCTCCGCTTAGTCCGCACCTATTCTGGTAGTCCGCTCGGAGCGGACTAGCGGACTAGCGGACTAAAGAGCGGAAGTGCCCACCTCTGATATATATATATATATATATATATATATATATATATATATATATATATATATATATATATTATATATATATATATATATATATATATATAATATATATATATATATTTTTTTTATATATATATAATATAATATATATATATATAACAACCAACTATATATATTTTCATTATATACAAGAAAACTTAAATAAGTTAATGATTTTTTTTGTTTAAGTTTAAAAGCTTCAATCAAAAAGTAATTGTTTCAATTTAGCTTATTACATTTTGAAGTTGAAAGGTTTTCACTTTAGAGAAACTGAAAATTGGCCTCAGATTTACTTATAATTTTTCAAATAGTGCTCTGTCCTAAGTTTTAATATTTAACTTAAATATAATTAGTAGTTAACCTATAATTGAGCAAGTGAACAAAGGGTTTCTCTGAAATCAAGGTTAGGTGTGATATTTTAGGTTTCATAGATTTAAAATTTATTATAGTTTACGAAGAGTATATTGGAGACTCCTCAATTAAAATATATTTTCGTTTCAAATATCAGATTATTTTGTGCCTGATAGTGTCAGAAATTTTTGAAGATGTTCCATAACCAAAAAAATACCCCAAAACAAAAAAAATCGGTAAACCAAGAAGACTTGGAGAAAATTTGCCAATCAATTGGAAACTTCCGAAAAAATGCGGATGAAACGTTTGAAAACTTGGTAAAAGCGGTTCGAAGCGAAATTGAAAAGTCCCAAATGACGGATGAAATACCCCCAAAGCCTAAAGAAAATTCTCAAATCGTGGAAAAATTGGGAAACAAAAAAGACCTGGAGAAAATTTGCCAATCAATTGGAAACTTCCGAAAAAACGCGGATGAAACGTTCAAAAACTTGGTAGAAGTGGTTCGAAGCAAAATTGAAACGTCCCTAATGACGGATAAAATACCCCGAAAACCTAAAGAAAATTCTCAAATCGTGGAAAATTTTAACCAAAACCTGGAAGAGAATGTCCTAAGCGTGGAAGATATGCTAAAACTCGAACCCGAAGAAATTTACAAAAAATTATGTCAAGAACTTCAAAACTTTAAAATTAAAAGAAAGAAAAACACAAAAAGAAAAAAAAACACCAAATAAAGCGTTCCAAAAGAGGAAAGAAATTACCATAAAGGTTAATGCAAAAGATCAAAGTCAAAAAGAAAAGTCTCAAAAGATTTTTGAAATGCCCCTAAAGCCAGAGGAATATTTCTAAATAATGGAAAAATTCTACCAAGACTTGGGTAAAATTGTCCAAAGCTTGGAAGATATTTTCAAATTCCATGCTAAAAATTTAGAAATTTTAGAGGAAAAACTTCAAAAATCGTAGAAAACGAACTCCAATGGTATAAAGCAAGAAATAATTGTAGTTTGAAACTTTTTGTTACTGTTCACTGGTTCTGTTAGTAAATCTTAAGTAAGTCTTATTATTTTATGTAGAAAGTTTTATTTTGTCATTGGAATGAAAAATAACTCTACATTATCTCAATAATAAATGTAATATATTTTTTTTTTTTTTTTTTGTAAATGTAATATATTTTTTAATCCTTCCCGCTTTTATTTTACTTTTGAAAATCTAAAAGTAATAAATTTTTAATTCAGTCATTTAGTTTAACTATATATTATATATTATATATATATTTATTTTATATATATATTATTTATATATTATATATTATTATATATATTATTTTATTATTATTTTATATTATATTATATTATATATTTATATTATATATATATATATATATATATAATCAATTATCACTAGAAATAGAAAAGTTTGCCTATACTCTGCAAGCTGATTTAAATATACAAAGTCGAATCTTTATTTCAGGGAAGGGTTCGATTTTGGCTTGTGTATTGGTGGAAATCTGCTACGATTTTAACGTTGTGGGCCAGTGTCTTTTTAAATTTTTCAATCTCAATCTGCACCAACACTACAGAAAGAAAAGAGCAACTTTTTTGTCCTCGGCTCCTCCAAGGCATGATCTTCTCGCCCTTCTCTCCGTCGTGCCTAGTACCGCACCCGTATATATTACATGCTGCATCATCCGTTTCTCTATTCTTTATATTTTATTGACACGCGCAAAAACCATGTATTCCTACATTTGTTTTATGCAAGCAAATATACTCTTTTGTTAGATCGGGATATCTCTATTGCTGGTCACATAGCTGCTCATCAGTAGATGAGACATAACTTGAGACATTAGGAGAGAGAAAGTCATATGAGGTGCTATCTCTCATCTCTTATAAAAGGAGTAGAGAAGCGATGATGACTAGATGTAGAGATAAGGTGTATGATGAGCAGTGTAGAGAAGACCTCACTTTTAGAGATAGAGACGCATGAGAGACGCAGAGAAAATCTGAGCACACGAAAGTGACCTTCGACGTACAGAGAGCGAGATGAGAGACGTACTGTCAGAGGACGACGAAAGAGCACAGAGAAGAGAGAGGAGAGAAAGACAGAGACCGCGAGTGAACGAAGTAGAGGAGTAGGAGAGAGCGAGAAGAGAGAGAGAGAGACGACTCCGCAGAGACCGTCACGAGTAGATGCATGAGAGAGAGAAGTCAAGACGAGAGACGCATGCACATGCAAGAGAGAGAACGCTACGCAAAACGACGTGACGAGGAATTATTGAAGAAACCAGAGCACGAATATACACATTGAATAACCGCAAGAGACAATGAGACGAGCACAACACGCTAGTCTCGCACAGTCCGCTAGTATAATGCTATAGAGAAGCCAGAAGCGAGCACGTGATGACACCAATTTATTCTTAGAGACACGCTTCACTAGCCAGTGCATAAGAGAACAATACTTTTTGATGTCCATTCACAGAAGGCCTACACGACCAAACAGCCTATATCACTAGATACCAGAGAGAGTAGCAATAGAGGAAGAGGCATTCCTATTAGACTCTATCAGAGAACGGCCTGATGAGAGATGAGTAAGAATACCCAGTAAAACCTAAAATATAAGATTTAATTCGCTTAGCATTCTCCTCATTTTACTCAGATCATTTGTTACAAGTAAAGATTTGATCACGAGCAGAGAGAGAAGAGCAATCCGTGCATGAGCACCGACTGTATAGAAACGGCAAGACCGTGTTCACTTGCACGCAAATGCAGATCCCGTCAGGACGTCACATCGAGACGCCACTCACTTGTACGACCAAATACCAGCATAAGAATACGGCTTACCTAGCAACAGCTCAATAAAAACTTGAGTATAAGATAGTAGAAGTATATAGAGATAATGAGAGTATAATGAGAGAAGTAGTTACAATATATATGATATAGTCTTAATATATATGTAGAAGATTGTATCTATTAGAAGAAGGAATATAGTATTATGAGGACTATAATAAAATATATAAACTCAAAACCACATATAGTTTTATTTATGTCTTATATATAATTATATATATATATTATATTATATATATATATATATATTATATATTACTATATATTAATTATATATTATATATATATATTATATATATAATATATATATTATATATATATATATTAAATATATTAATATTATAATTATATATATATTTAATAAATATAATATATAATATATTATATAACTATATATAATATATATATATATATTTATATATTATTATATATATATTTGAGTGAAACTACAAGTGATAGAGTATACCCTGATTATGAGAATAATAGTATTACGAATAAACTAAATAGTATAGGTAACAGTTATATATATAAGAGAATATCTTTGTGAGTCCACTATTTGGGAGTGAATGAGATATTCTCGAGTCTAAGTATGAAAGGAAAAATATAGGTTGGTTCTGTTAAATATTTTTTTTTGATGACTCTTCTCTTATAGAGAGAGGATACATGTCAGGTCCATGTTCTTCTACTGCTTTTTCATTTAATTCAGAAATGATTTAGATACTCATAGCGTCATGATAACTAGTGTATTCAAAAAACTTTCTCTTTATCTTTTAAACAAAGAATACCCATCCTCCTCAGGGATAAATCACGAGCAGAGATGGACTAAAGAGCATCCGGTACATGATACGCGAGCATACGTGGAAGAGGTGAGTAGAACACGGGGTAGGACTTACTTATTCCCTACTACTTACCGAGGTAGAGGTCTCTACGGAACGCCCGTTCTTTGGTTAATTGGCGTGTCTGAGAGCGGTAGTTTCCTATCTCACCTTATATATATATAATATATTATATTATAGCCCCATATTAAGGGGTATAGGAAAACTGTATCCCCCTCTTATGTCCTCAACTCACTATAGTCGGCTCGAGCGCCCCTCATTATAAAGATATTTTTAATACCACTCACTATATAGTATTACCTCATGACTGTAATTCTATATAAATATGTTTTATAGTATTCTTCTACTATTAGTTTTTGAGTGAGGATATAAAAAATATAAATAAAATAATAAAGTAAAAAGAGTTCTTTTTTTTTTCATTTTACATACAAATTTCATACGCTCGCACCATAATCACTCTCTGTTCAGCATATTGCTCTGGGACGCGCGTATCTTAAGAGGTGTTCTGCGAGATATATGCCATGCGGGAAATATATATCGTATCCTTTTCAGTATGGCATAATAAATAAGCCCATGCTATTACCTGAGTGAGTCATCTCATATATTATTACCTTTTATTAGTGAAAACTATATCGTCGACAGTCATAAAATATAAATCATGATACACAAGAGCTTCACGGGATACCATATATATATATATATATATGGCGGCGAGACCCCACTATGAAAATCTCAATGTTAATAGGTGAGTTATCAATATATCACTTTGGCTTATATATGAGGTGGATAATACTCATAACAAACTACAATTACTACCTCAACTAAAACTACTGCACTTATATATAGTATATATACACGTCCTATTATACATAACTTTCTTCTCAAGCTACCTCTGCTCAGTAATCTAATTTACTCTCCTCCAGGCATTAATTTTAACTATGAGACTCATCAAATATCCTCAATATTTTCTTCTCCAGGTTCATCTATAACTACAGATATACGGTTATTTTCACCTCACTCACTGCATACTATATATAATACAATATACTATATATATATATATAATATATATATTATATATATATATAACGCTCACCACTATTACATATTCATCCCTTACTACATTAATCACCGTCTATCATTATACCTAATATTTATTCTTATACTCACCATAGCCGAAAACTCAATCTCAACGTACATATAACTTTCTATATTATATTCTACTCATTTTCCACCTTTCTCACAATCAAATTAACTCTTCTAATTAACGTATATTCATTTTATTAACATTTTATATATATTTTCTTTTATTCAACATCACTATAACACGAGCTCACCTAAGATATTATTGATTGCTAATATACTAGAGTTAATAATACATTATTAGTTTATATAGTCTTAATTCAACCTACTTATATTCTCACTCAAGATCCATAGTCTACTAATTACAATATCTAGGTTTAATATCTAAGGTTAGAATAAACTCATTATCACTATACTACTAAATTGATTAAGTACCTCCTACAATAGTCAGCATACTCTAAGATTTCTTTAGTCCCTTAACATTCACTCACTTACTACACACGTAATATTATTTAATTATTGCATATAACAGCCTAACTTTACCTTATCACATCTACATCAATAACTTATTTCACTCAACATATTCACTGTACTCCTCATTAACGTTTCACTATTTTTCACATTAGCGCCAACCTAAATCATCAATATCTAAACTCAGAACACTTGTTACAGTTGCTTACCACCGTATTTAAGCATATATCATATATATATCACTCCATAGTGAGATCACATACATGATATCGCTTCTCTTTCTTTTTCACACCCTGCGCACGCAGTTAAACACGCTATTAAATTATTCTTTTCTATATGCGCAATATCACAGCCGTGTAGTTTCAATTATACTTTATAAGCATCATTATATTCGCGCAATGTTAATTGCACCCAATTTTTACGCTTTAATCAGTCTCACGCTTCCTTCTCAATTTCTTTTATATATATATATATACAATAAATTTTCCAATTATCAACTCATTAATATCTAACTAGAGTCACATCTAAATAACTCAAACTTATTGGAACGCGTCTAGTTAAATATATATAATAGTCATTTCAGTCCTACTGAGTATTACAGTGACCGCTTCGGTTCATAAGCGTTCTCTTTAAAATAGATATATAAATAACTATAAGATTAATATTGCCTGACAACAATTTATACAAAGAGCTACTTTAGAACTTATTACTCTAGATCGAACATATTATATTCAAAATATGTACATATGAGAATATATAATATATATCTTATATATCTTCAGCGCAGGTGAAAAATAAAAAAAAAAATAAAAAAAAAACTAATATTATATATAATATATTATATATTGTATATATATATTATATATATATTATATAATATATATATATATATATATAATATATATATATATAATATATATATTATATATTTATATAATATAATATATATGGGTTGGGGGAGGCTTCAGGCGTCAGCAATTCTGAGACATATTGTCCTCATTCGCAACTAAGCGTTGGTTCAATCCCGAAAGGCCAGTAATTGCTTTTACCTTACCTCACTTATGTTTCTTTATTTAAGATATAAATAATAAATTGCGTATTTTAAAAAATATAGATATATATTATATATATAATATATATATATGATAATATATATAATATATATATAATATATATATTATATATATATATATATATATATAATAATATATATTTAATAATTATATATATATTATATTTTATTTATATATATAATATATATATATATTCTAATATATATATTAATATATATAATTATTTTGATTGATGATTGATTGGTATTTGGATAAGTTGTTGTAATAAAGCCTGTTTATGGAGGGTAATAGTTTCCTGGAGAGATAGTATGAGGAGGACGAGCGGTATATGTACCCACTTATACTAAGGGTTAAGGGAGAAAAGGGTGATAACTGTAAGAATATTTATAGGGGAAATAAGTTTATTGAGGTGTTGTAGGGAAGGTTATAATGCTGGATTTTGGTTGATCTAATAGATTAATATTCTATCTAGTAATACTTAGTATATAATAATATAATAGTAGTAATATTATTATATAGTATATATAATCACAACTGCTACAATTAACGCAATGTTGTGATAGGTATTCAAAATAAAACCTCCTGTAAGTAATTTCATCACTGCTGGATGTGACCTGGGCCGCTAGCAGATGTCGCGTAAGTGTTTTGACAGACACCCACAGATGGACTAAAAGTAAGGCGAGAAATTGTCTTTGTGGTATATTGCACCCCACCCAGCGGCAACAGGAACCTACGACGCACATCTACCTACTGTCCACGCTCACACGGCATAGGCCGACAAACTAGGGCACCGCGCAGAGTGAAATACTTTATAACCGGGAATATATTGTAATGTATACAACTGCTAGCAACATTCAAATCATTCTCCTGCAGTGTGATAGGTATCTCGAGCCAAAATAACCCCTTAAGTAATTTTCACACTCTCAGGATGTGACCCTGGGCCCATACCAGAATGTCCCGCGGGTCAAAAGTTGTTTGAATACGCCACGACAGAACAGCTCGCCACGATGGCCTTAAAAGTAACGGGCGCGAGATTTTTTCCTGTGGTGAATATATCACGCCACCAGCACGAACGAACCAGACGCACTCTACCTGTCGCACGCTACTTACCCCTCGCCCCACGACAAGAGTGCGTCGAGTGATGAAGGACTGATTGGTGAAGAACAAGGTGCGTTTCGGAGTGGTAGAGGATGTGTGGTCAATTTTTTTACATTGAAACAAATGATCGGAGAAAATGAGGGAGCAGAAGATAAATTGTATTTAGGTTTTATGGATTTGCCAACAGGCGTAATGATAGAGTTAATAGGAAGCTTATGGCAGGTGTTAGTGATATAATGGCGTTGGTGGTAGGCTTCTGATGGAAATCAACAGTATGTATGACGATAGTGAAGCGTGTGTAAGAATAAATGGGTCAATGGTGATTGGTTTAGGTTTATTAATAGCGAGTGAGACAGGGTTGTGTTATGTCTAACTTGGTTATTCAATTTTGTATATGGATGGGGTTTTAAAAGAATTCGAGGTGCGGATGGCAGGAAATGGTGGTAGATATGGAGAATGGAGATGATGGAGGGTGCCCTACCTATCATATGCGGGTGATTTGGTTCTGTGTGGCGAATTGAAGAGAGTTTGAGAGGATTGGTAGAAAAGATATTGGGCAGGGTGTGTAAAAGGAGGGCTTGAAAGTTAACGTGGATAAAGAGTAAGGTTGGTTGTGAGTGGGACAGTCTCAGTGTGAAGTTTTTAGATGGTGAGCAGCTGGAACAAGTGCTGAGTTTAAATTTTAGGTATATTGTTGGATGAGAAGGGAACGATGATGCAGAGTGTAGTAGCTAGTTGTGACTGGCAGGAAGGGTGGCTGAGGTGCATATTAAATCGTTTGGTGATGTAAAGGGACTAAGTCTTCAGTGTGTTAGGGTCTTACATGAGGGTTATGTTGTTACCTGTTGTTATTGTATAAGTAGTGAGACTATGGTCTGGAATAAAGAAGTATAGATCTAACGTTCATGTGTTCAGATGGACAATCTTAGGGGGAGTGCTAGGTGTGAGAAGAATTGATAAAATCGGAAAATGAACTTATTAGAGCGTTGTGTGGTTGTGAAGAAAGGGTAAACTGAGGAATAAATGAAAGTATGTTGAAGATGGTTTGGGTTCATTATGGAACCGGAATGAATGCATAGTCGTTGGTTAAGCGGAATGTATAGTGGCGAGTATGTTTGGGAACCGACCGGCTGGGAGACCGAAGAAAAAGTGGATTGAGTCCAGTAAAACGAAATGTTTGAAGAGAGAGAAAGTGAGTTTGTAGAAGCGAGAAGAAAAGGTGGTATAACAGGAAGTGACATGGCGGGGGATTGTGAGGGGGTCATGGTTGTGGCCCACCTGGGCCAAGGATGAACCCCTTCCATTGACGATCTACCATAGTGAGGGTCCGTCGCTGTCCATGAAAGCTTAGGGTGGATTTTCTGACTGCGACGAGTTTCTCACAATTAATGGTACTGAGGGGGCGTAAGGCTGGCTTCTTTTCGAATTTAGTCAATTCCTACTGCTTTTCTTTTTTCCGATGCTCGTCACGCCCCTTACTCCCATTCTTTGGAAAATAGAAGGTAGATAAGAAAGAAAGAAAAACAAGAAATAATATATATTTATAATATACTATTATATAATATATATAATATATATATATAATATACTATATCATAATAAATATATATATATATATATATATATATATATATATCATATATAATATAGTATATATATAGTATATATATATAATAATACTATAATATGATATAACATACTGATAATTATCGTATAGTATATAATCAATAATATAATCTATATATATATATATATATAATTATTTTCTTTTGTGAATTTATTTTCAACATATTTTCAGCAATGGAAGAATTTGCTTCAAAACTAATTTAAAGCTCTTAACTATATATCTGATAATATAATTAAATACCTTTGAAATTGCAAACTAGATTTAGGATTATCATCACCAGCAGCAATGACTTTAAGAAAATCTTGAGTTAGAACGAACGGGACTCTCTCACGTTGAATGCCAAATTTTTTCTTGAAATTTCCCAAGAAGTGACCAAAATCAATGTGAAAAATCTATTTAAAAAAAATATTACCAAAATTTCACACAAATTTACCCCCATAAAAAAAATTTCATTTAAGAGATTAGGTCATTACATTTAGCACAAGAAATAAAAGAAGTAAATATATTTTATATCAAAAATCCTTTAAGAATCATTCACACCTGGCCTTCCTCGTTCACCATAATGTTATCAGGATGTCGATCCCCAATTCCTAATACAAAAGTTGCAACACAATAACCAGCACAAGACCTCGTAAATGTTTCGATGGCTTGATCTAATCTGAAGTATATATTGTACATATGATTCTAAGATTTAATAAAGTTTATTTTTATTAAATACAATAACAATAAAATAATACAAAATAATTAAAAAAAAACATGAGAAAATTTTCACTACTGCAGATTCTCACATTTCAATAACTACAGTATGCCTAATAATTATTTTTACAAAAATGACAAGACAAAATACAGTATATCAAACTTTGTTTTATCCAATAATTTTCAAAACTCGACGCAGTGCAGGCAAACCTACCCAATTTATCCGGGGGAAGGGGGAAGGGAAGAGAACCTAGCTTTAGATAAGATCATCATATCTTTAGATAGGTAATCCCTATCAAGCAAACGTTGCAAGAGTTTATTTTACCTTCATTTGAAAACTAAAAGTATGCAGTAATTAACCAATTGTATACGTTACTTAAAAGAAAAATCTATCTACAAAAACTTAATTTAGGAAATCAAACCCTATACACTCTACTTTTATTTATTATATATAAAACCCCACGCATATTTTACACATGTTATATTTCTAAAATATTCTTACTATTTTTCATACTCTTTTCTTGATTTAATTATCCTAAATGCTATACGTATAGGTAAAAATGTAAAACTGGTTACACAGATAATGTTCAAATAAGAAAAGTTTAAAAATAATAAAACTTGAAAATTGTTTAGGCATATGGATGATAAGTTTTAATATATATATATATTATATTAGTATATATATTAATTATATATATATATATTATATATAGTATATATAATATATATAATTATATATATATATAGTATATTTATATAATAATAATATATATAATATATATAATAAAAATATGATAATTTTTTTAGACATATAGATATATATAGTATTTAATATATATATATATTATATAATATATATATATATATATAGTTCTTTCTTTAATCTCCCTTTGCGCCCAAGATTGGGGGTAAGGGTGCATTCATGCATCGGAAAGAGAAAAGCAGAAGAAATATAACAAAAAGTCGAAACAGAATAGCCCAGCCTTAACCGCCCACTCTGTACCATTATTAGTGAGAACTCGTCACAGACATGAAAATCACCCTAAGAGCTTCATGAGACCTGCGACGGACCTCACTAAGGTAAATCGCGTCAATGTAAGGGGTTCATGCCCTTGGCCCAAGGTGGGCCACAACCATACCCCATAACAAAACCCGCCATTCACGATCCTATTATTGCAACTTTATTTCTCGCCGTCTGCCAACCACAATTTCTTCTCCTCAGACATTCCGTTTCACTGACTCAATGCCACTCTTTTTTTCTTCGGTCTCCCAGCCGGTGGTTTCCCAACACACTCACCACTATACACCAGCTTAACCAACCAACTATCATTCATTCCTTTTCCACATGACAAACCATCTCAACATACTTTCATTTATCTCTCGTTACCCTTTTCTTTACACCACACAACTCTCTAATACGTTCATTCCTCAATTTTATCAATTCTTCCCACTCTTAGCACGCCCCAAGATGGTCCATTGTTGAACACTTGAGTACTTAGATCTATAACTTCTTATTCCAAAACCATAGTGCTCACTATGTGCAATAACACCAGGTAACAAACATATCCTCATGCAAGAACCTCTAGCCACTCCAGACTTAGTCCTTTTCATTCACCAACGATTTAATTTGCAACAGCCACCTTCCTGCCATTCACCAACTTCCTACACTCACTCTGCATCATCCGTTCCCTTCTCATCCAACACAATACCCTGAATATTTAAACTCAAGACACTTGTTCAAGCTGCTCACCATCTAACATTAAATATATATCATATAATATATATATTAATTTAAAATTATAAATATAATATATATATATATAATATATATTTATATAATAAATATATATATATATATAATATATATATATATATTATATATATAATATATATAGTATATATAATATATATACTATAATATTATACTATTAGTATACTAATATAAAAAAAAACTCATTTAACGTGCTTTAATCCCTCTATGCAGGGGGTAACTACGGGGGACCGACAGGAAATCGAACTTAAAGGGCCGGCTATCCCAAACCAACGCCACCAACGTGTTAGCAGTCAAGTTTTAATTCTTGCCCCCAGGTAAAGATAAAACGCAACTGTTACGTCGGAGGATTTTGAACAGCCGTCCTCTCGTAGAGACGGCGGTGACTCAACTCCTGCGCCACGAGGCTTCTGATATATTATAATATATAATATATAGTAAATGGCTAATATATAAATATATATCATATATATATATATATTATATATATATATATATATATATATATATATATATATAATATATATATATATAATTATATAATATATATATATATAGTATAATATATATATAATATATATATATATATATATATATATATATATATGTGTGTGGATGTGCTAAAGTAGGAAGTAAGAATGTTAACAGCGAATGGTGGAATGAAGAGGTGATGAAAGCGGTTAAAGGTAAAAAAGAAGCGTGGTTGAATGTACTAAAAGCAAATGATGAAGTTTCAAAAGAAAGATGCTTGGAATTATATAAGGAGAAAAAGAAATACTAAAGGTGTATACGTAGGAGAAAACAAAGGTAAATAACAGTTTGGAAGGAGGAATGAAATGAGGACATACAAGGAAAGAGGAAGCTCTCTTCTGAAGGAAGCGCGAAAGGTTAAGAATGAGAATAAGGGGAATCTGCTTAGAATAATGAATAGGGATGGTGCTTTTGTAACTGATGAAATGGATGTGAGGGGAGTGTGGAAAGAACACTTCGAAAATCTGCACAATATTAACAGTAATGATGAGGTGGCGTTAGTGAATGTGTGTGGTTTTGATGGTGCAAGAAAGGAATAGGTATTTTGGGGATGAAGGCTCATTAGTAAAGGAGGAGGTAATGGGTAAGGTGAGACAAGTTGAAGAATGGTAAATCTGCAGGTAATATATAAATTATCTAGTGAAATGATGCAAGAAGCTGAGGAGGCGAGAATGGTGATTGATTGGAGTTGGAAGTTTGTGTAATAAACGTTTATGGAGGGTATAGCCCCAAGGGATTGGAGGAGAGCGGTAATTGTACCCTTGTATAAGGGTATGGGAGAAAAGGGGAACTGTAGAAATTATATGGGAATAAAGTTTATGAGTTTGAGGTAATATAATGGCTGGTATGTGACTTGGTCGAAAAGATGCCGTCGAGTGACTGAGGACTGATTGGTGAAGAACCAGGTGCGTTTTAGGAGTGGTAGAGGAGTGTGGATCAAAATCTTACATTGAAACAAATGAATTGAGAAAATGAGGGAGAAGAAAGAATTACAATTGTATTAGGTTTTATGTGTTGCAAGCAGGCGTATGATGAGTTTAATAGAAAGCGTTTATGCAGGGGTTAGTGAATATGGTGTTGGTGTAGGCTTCGAATGGAATCAAAAGATGTATGGACGATAGTGAAGCGTGGTGTGAAGAATAAATGGTGTCAATGGTGGTTGGTTTAGGATTAATAGCGGAGTAAGCCAGGGTTTGTGTTTATGTCTCCTTGGTTAATTCAATATTTGTATATGGAATGGGTTATGAAAGAATTTAAGTGGGATGGCAAAGGAATGTGGTGTTAGAAGGGGTGAGAATGAGTTGAGTGGAGGGTGCCGCTGACCTATTATAGTGCGGATGATTTGGTTCTGTTTGGCGAATCTGAAGAGAGTTTGAGGGAATTGATAGAGGGGTTTGCAGGGTGTGTGAAAGGAGGGGCTTGAAAGTAAACGTTGGATAAGAGTTAAGGTTATTGGTTGTGATGGAGAACACTCTCAGTGTGAAAGTTTATGTTAGATGGTGAGCAGCTAGAACAAGTGTGCTGAGTTTAATATTTAGGGTAATATGTTTGGATGAGAAGGGACGGACAGATGCCCAGGTGTAAAGTAGGAAAGTGTGAATGAGTAAGGTGGCTGTGCAATTAAATCGTTGGTGAAGGCAAAGGGACTAAGTCTTGAGTGTGCTAGGTCTTACATGAGGGTATTGTTACGTGTGTTATTGTATGGTAGTGAGACTATTGGTCTGGAATAAGAAGTATAGATCTAAAGTTCAATGTTTCAGATGGACAATTTTAGGGGTGTGCTAGGTGTGAGAAGATTGATAAAGAGAGGAATGAACGTATTAGAGGAGTGGTGTGGTGTGAAGAAAAGGGGTAAATGAGAGAATAAATGAAAGTAATGTTGAGATGGTTTGGCATGTGGAAAGGATAGTCGGTTTGGTTAAGCGGATGTATAGTGGTTGAGTGTTTGGAACCGACCGGCTGGAGACCGAAGAGAGAAGGTGGATTGAGTCGGTGAAACGAATGTCTGAAGGAGAGGAAATTAGTTTTGGCAGAGGCGAGAATAATAGGTGCATGATAGGGAGATGAATGGCGGGGATTTTGGTTATGGGGCATGTTTGTGGCCCACCTGGGCCAGGGGATGAGCCCTTACATTGACGATTTTACCATAGTGAGGGTCCGTCGCGTCCATGATGCTCTAGGGTGGATTTTCCTGACTGTGACGCGAGCTCTCCCTAATTAATGGTACAGAGGGGCCGGTAAGAAGCTGGGCTTTCTTTTTCGACCGTTTGTCAATGTTTCATCCCTACTGGCTTTTTCTTTTCCGATGCCTTGTACAGCACCTTACCCAAAATCTTGGGGAAAGAGGAAGGTGAAGAAAGAAAGAAGAATATATATATATATATATATATATATATATATATATATATATATATATAAATATAGTATATAATATATATATATATATATATATATATATATATATATATAATATATATATAATATCACTTAATATAAAGAATCAACTACTATAATAATAAATAATAAAGCAAATTTTTTTTTCTACCTCTTACCGAGATTATTTCCTTTGATCCATTTATACAACTGAAGAATGAAACAACTTGAATTGCACCAATTTTAGCTCTTCGCTGAATACTAATAAACGTTTTTTGTGCAGTTGCGGAACTACTTTCAATAATTCTGTCTAAAAATTTTATTAATTATATATTATATATAAATTTTTTTATTTTTTTAATATATAAAATATATATATATATATATATATATATATATATATATATATATATATATATATATATGATATATAATATAGTATATTATATTATATATACTATAGTATATAATTATGAGTATATATTATCCTTGTCTTTCTGTTGTCTTTCTTTATCTACGCTTTTTTTTTCGCCAAGTTGGAGTAAGGTGCGCTAGCAAGCATCGGAAAAGAAAAGCGTAGAAGAATACTGACAAATGTCGAAAGAAAAGCCCAGCCCTTACCTCGCCCCCTCTGTACCATTAATAGTAAGAACCTCGACGCAATCAGAAAATCCACCCTAGGGATTCATGGGACCGTGACGGATCCACACTATGGTAAGTCGTAAAGTGTAGGGTCATCCCCTGGCCCAGGTGGCCACAACCATACCCCCTTATAACACCCCGCCATTCACTCCTATATGCACCTTTCTTCTCGCCTCTGCAAAACCTCAATTTCTCTCCTGCAAAACATTCCTTTACTGACTCATTCCATTTTTTTCTTTCAGTCTCCCAACTCGGTCGTTCCCGAAACACACCACCACTATACATCCGCTTAGAAACCGACCGACTATCTTACATCCTTTCCACATGACCAAATTACGCATGCTTCAACCATATCGTTCCGATTTAGTCCTCTCCGTTTACTCCCTTTCTTCACACCACCAAACTCTCTAATTTGTTCATTGTCTCATTTTATCAATTTCTCTCACACCTAGCACGCCCCTAAGTTTGTCCATTTTGAACACATTGAACTTTAAGATCTATACCTCTTATTAGACCGATAAAGTCCCTCACTATCTATAACATTAACAAAGGTAGCAACATAAACTCATGAAGACCCTGAGCTACACTGAAAAGACTTATCCCTTTCAGGCCAACCTTCCTGCCTATTGCACAACTTCCTACTACACTCTGCATCATCCGTTATTCGCCGTTTTCATTCCAACATGATATCCTAAATATTTTAAACTAAGACATTTATCCAGCTGCTCACCAATCTAACATATGCCTATCACATTGAGGACTGTCCTCCCTCACACCATATCCCTTACTCTTATCTACATTTACTTTCAACCCCGTCCTTTTACACACCCTGCCACATCTCTCTACCAATTCCTCTCAACCTCTCTTCAGATTCACTACGACAAAACTCAAATCATCCTCAATAATCAGGTAGGGCACCCTCGTCAACTCCATCATGTCTAACACAATTTACTGCCACCACCCATCTCTAATTCTTTTAATAACCCCATCCATTTACAATTGAATAACCAAGGGGGACATAACACATCACTGCCTCCACTCTGCTATTTAAATATTAAATCCAATCACTTTTGAGCACCAATTTATTCTTACACACCTTCACTATCGTCATACATCAATCACACCTTCCATAGAGCTTCCCATTAATCCTATCAACGCCTGTTGTGAATCCATAAAACCTAAATACATTTATTCTTCTCTCCCTCATTTTCTCAGTCATTTGTTGTCAATGTAAAGATTTGATCCACACATCCTCTACCACTCCGAAACGCACCTTGTTCTTCACCAAAATCAGTCCTATCAGTCAGCGTCGACGCACTCTTTTAACTAAAATACCAGCATATACTTCCCTACAACACTAAATAAACTAATTCCCCTATCTCCCCCTTACCCTTATATAAGGGGTACTATTACTGCTCTCTCTCCAACTATCGTCTCTCGGTAACTATACCCTCCATAAACGCTTTATTTCAACAATTCTCGCAAATCCAATCAAATCTACCATCTCCGCCTCCGTTCTTGAATCAATTTCAGCCAGTTAATTCATCTATACCTCGTTTCCTTCATTCAAATTTCTCACCCTACCTCATTACCTCCTCCTTACTAATAACTCATCCCCAAAATACCTATCCTTCTTCAACCACTCTCAAAACCCACATATTCCTTACCCTCTACACGTTATATTATACCAGATCTCGAAGTGTTCTTTCCACACTCTCTCACATCCATTTCATCATGTTACAGAGAGCACATCCCTATTCAATTATTCTAAGCAGTCCCCTTATTCTCTCATTCTTAACCTTGTCGCGGTTCATTCAGAAGAGCTTCCTCTTTCCTTGTAAGTCCCCATTCATTCCCCTTCCGTTGTGCTTCATTTACTTTATTCTCCACTTATGCACCTTTAAGTATTTTTTTTCCTCCCTTATATACTTCCAAACATCTTTCTTTTGGAAACTTCATCATTGGCTTTTTTAGTACATTACACCACGCTTCTTTTTTACTCTTTTAACGCTTGCATCAACCTCTCAATTTTCACCACTCCTGTACATTCTTACTTCCCACCTTTAGCAACATCCACAATACTTCTTTTGCAATCTGCAACTAAACTGCTTCCGTTCATGTTGCTCCAGATTTGTTCAGTTTTTCCTTCCTTGTTCAAATTCAACTGATTTACTTGCAAGTGCTCTTACATACTTATCTTATTACCTTGTTCACTTAACTTCTCGATCTCTTAATTCTACCCATTTCTCTCTGTATCAACCTCCTCTCCATCCAAGCCCCCACTAAACTTAATTTTACATAGAAAAAACATAAATGATCCGATAATCCCCATCCTAACCTCTCACTGATTTAACATCCACACATACTTCAACATCATCTCACCAACACAAAATCAATCATACAATCCTTTCAATTCGGAACCATCTCTACCTACACCAACCTAGTATACTTATTGGATACTCTTGGTGTTAAAGGAAAGTAATATATATACTATATAAATATATATAGTAAAGAATAATATTATATATATATATATTATATATATATATATATATATATATATATATATTATAATATATAGTAATATATATATATATAGTATATAATATAGTAATATATTATATATAATATATATATATATATATATAATTATGGTACGAGGGGGCGGTAAGGCTGGGCTTTCTTTTCGATGTTTGTCATATTTCTCTACTGCTTTTCTTTTCCGATGCTTGTACCGCACACCTAACCCCCAATCTTGGGGCAAGAGGAAGGTGGAAGAAAGAAAGAAAGAATAATATATATATATATATATATATATATATATTATAATATTATATATATATATTATGATATTATAATATATATATAATAAAAAATAATATATATATATATATATATATATATATATATATATATATATATACCGACAAGCTCTGTGACGTTATGAAACACAATGTGTGTGAAAATATTTTCTTAAATGCACATATGATGAGGAATGTACGGTAGAGGAGATATAGGGCAAATACTTTCCACTGCAGTAGCAACAAACCTATTGAAAAAACATTACTAATAGTATTTATTGCATACATAATAATGTAGCTGTTACATACCAATGTATTATTCACAGTAGGTGTCGAAAATACGATCTGTTTGCAGTAATGCAAGCTTCTAATCTAACCGTCTGAGGCAGTCCTAGAAGGATTCCCGCTTGCCGACGAATTTGTTCGCACCCATTAAAGATACACTTCCTAAGACTAACAACATCTGTACATGAATAATTTAAGGTGGTCCCACAAATAATACCGAGTATACCGATAAACTGTGACGTTATAAAACACACCGTGTGAAAATATTCGTTACATGTGCATAAATTAGGAAATAAATACCCGTGGAATATGTGGTATTTGGTAATTATTGGAATGGTATAATAAGCCGTACAACAAATATTGGGATGAAACGTTTGACAACATTGTAGAATGCTTGGAAACAAAAACAGTCAATCACCGTGTGCAACGATCATAGCGAGCACAAGGCATAAGAAATCCGTGGAGAGACGTATACCCACGTACGTACTACGGTATAACATTTTTATCGTAATTGTGACGATGGTCGATATTAATTTCGTGAACAGGTAAATATGTTATTTACGTAAGGACCAGCAAAAGGAAACGGTCGTGAGCCAGGAAGGATGTATCACGACACATATCCGAATAAAAGTCTTGCTCATCACACGACCTTCTTCTTCACCTTCTTCTCCGGGCTTCGGAAATTGAATAAAACTAGACAACTTATACCTCCTACTTATAATATACTTATAATACTTAGTAACATTACTTTTACTCCTGTGGCTAGACATGAATATGGGGTCATTCGAAGATCCAGTCCTTCGGAAGTCCATGCATGATTCATGATTCCAATTACTTGAAGTGTTAATGTATCCTGACGTAAGTCTTGGAAAGAAAAAAAAATAGTCATCAACTAGCTCAACTTCAACTAAAGTAATATATATATATATATATATATATATATATATATATATATATATTATATATATATATATATATATATATATATATATATATATATATATATATATATATATATATTTATTTATATAAATATAATTTTAATATCTCAGATGGCAAAAGACAATTCTAGTAATTAAATGTCCACATGTCCCAGAACAAGACGTTTGAAGTCATATTGGAAAAAATGGGAAAAGATAGTTTGTATTCAGATTTTACTTTACAAGTACATGAAAAAGTTATTATATAATCATATTAAACTCACCATCCCCATTCTTGAATATGAGAGCATGTGAGAGAGAAAAGTGCCCTGCCATTGGATCTGCATTTTCCCACAAAAGAAATATTGGACGTCTAGCTGAATGTAGAACTTTACAATCACCAAGACGTAAACGACCAAGGGTTAAACTCGGCCGTAAAGGAGAAGGCAGGTGCTGAAGAGCGCTTGAATATTCAGATTCTTGAAGCAGATTCTGAAGCTGTTTGCTTCTATCCTTGATATGTGAAAGCAACACTTATTAACAATAACTTTAAAAATATCAATAAAATGCTTCACTTTTAAAATTCTACTATATCAACAATATTAAAAAAGGTAAGTTAATATTTTATAAATTTTAGTAAAACAAAATTATTACTTTGCAGGCATCAAATCTAATATAGTCTGCAAGTTTTCCCAATTTATCAATCATTTCCACATGACGAGAGAGTGTCTTTAAATCTGGTCCCAGTCCTCGACAAAAAGATTCTAATATTGACAGAAGCTTGTAATAGCACAGGGCGCGCAAAGCATTTGGCCATAAATTAACTTCTGATCTAATAATATAAAATAATGTAATATAATATAGCAACAAAATATAATATAATATAATATATAATAATATAAAATATATATAATGATATATAATATAATATAAAAATAAATAATAATAATAATAATAATAATAATAATAATAATAATAATAATAATAATAATAATAATAATAATTATTTTTTTTGAGTGGATGTACAGGGACCTCCACAGCACGCAGGATACGCTATTTTTTTTTTTTTTTTTTTTTTTTTTTTTTTTTTTTGTTAACCGTGATAGTAAACTAATGACAGGGAGATCACTAACGGAGCGAAAGAGGAACAAGGCTGAGATGGTTAGATCTTATACAAGATGTTCAGTGCCAATAGGAAGGCAAAAACGCGATCACTACAAAAGTGAGATGATTCTGATAAGATGGGCTGAAGAGGTACAGTAAGCACGTCAGGAAAGAACTTGGTTCTAAAGGTCGAGATGGCCACGCAAATCCCACAAAGAGTAAACGACTGCGAGAGGACAATTGGAGGAGCAAAATGGACAGGTCGGGGAAACCCCCTGCGACATAAGAAATCCATGGGTGAATTGAGACCCAAAAGACGCAATCGAGCCAGGGACCCATATCCAAGAGGCGCGACTCCTACAGATGAAGACTTACCGGCCAATGACGGGTTTGAGCCCCGTATTTGCTCCACGAACATCCTCCGCCCAACATGATTGCCAGTCAGAGAGGAAACCCCGACGTAATGAGATGGAGAAAAATCAGTAGCAGGGAAATGGCCCAGGCGTACAGCAGGAGGAAGGTATTGGGCACCCGACACCCCGTGTGTAGCCGCCCGCTTGGCCTCCCATCGGCCCGTTCGTTCCCAGGAACACCACATGGATTGAACCCAACAAAACACAATGTGGTGCTCGCGCAGGTAACAAGAAGAGGACTATCTGAATGGCAGAGACCAAAGGGTTTCGGGTCAATCGGTCAAGCAACGCCTGGAGAGCGATTCGAGAATCGGAAAAGATCGTTATAGTACCCCCATGGTGATGGTACGATTCTGTCACCACCATGGACAACCGCTATCAGTTCTGCGAAAAAAAAAAACAGACAAATACGGTGGAAGTTGTGTGGAAATAGTCATGTCTGGAAACAACAGCTGAAGCCCCCACCCTCCTCTCCGTCTTGGAAACCATCGTGTAAACCCGCTATATAGTCGATATGACCTCCAGCGTGGACAGAAAGGAATCCCTCAACTGCACCGGGTGCCTCCGACTTTGTCAAAGACTGGATCCCGTTGCAGAGAGCAGGAGGCGGATAAACCCATTTTGAATAGGAGGTAAAATCCAGTTCATACCGTCGCTGAGGAAGGTCGAGGAAAGCGAAAATGGAAGTAACAACCCTAGCAAATGGAAAAATAAGAAGGGTTGTGACCTCCACCTTCGAACAAAGATGTCAAGGACGATGAGTAGTTCATGAATGGTGCTACATTGAAAAATGGATCACATGATCTTCTGCCACCACAGGATGTCATCACGATAGCCTCCACCTTCAGGCTTTCCCTCGGAGATGAAAGGAATGCTCTCGTGGCAATTCTCAGACCTTCGGTCGAATGGCGGTCAAGAAGCCGAGTAGGACCTGAAAGGTCTGCTCATATATGGTTCAACCATAGTCAGTTAGCCCACACAGCATGATGTAAAGGTGGAGCATGGTTTTCTGTTCCTACCCAAGTCTGGAGTGATGGCCATAAATATCCAAGGAACGGCGCGGCCATTAGCTTTGAGGAGAGTAAGCGAGAAATACGTGAGGCTCTCATGAGCGCAACCCAGAACCTCAACCGTCGGCTCCACGCGGATTGGGGAGCCATAGAGGCGTAACAGAGGAGGCGAATGTAGTAGACCCCTACGACGAGGATTTTTTCGAAAAACCACGGCTGTAGTTTCAAGGTGGAGAAGTAAAGCAAGCGCAGAACACCAGGAAGAACCTATCGAGGCGAGCTGAAGTTGACGCACCATACAAAGAAAGTTTAGCTCCAGAGATGTACAGGGCAATATCGTCACCTAATGAGCAGCGCACCGAGGTCGGGATGGAATCGACAACACCATTTAACCCAATTGCGAAAAGCAAACAACGCTCAGTACACTGGTCTGCGGCACCCCTTCGTCCAGGACAAAATGCCTCGACAGCGTGGTACCACAACGGACCTGAAACGAATGATCCGACAACCAAACTGAAGGCAAGAGGGAATTGCCCCCTAAGGCCCAGGAAATGGAGGCCCCGCCAAAACTCCCAACCTCCACGTGCTATCATACGCCTTTTCGAGGTCGAAGAAAACGGCCAAGGTTATTTGGTTGGAAGCAAATGAATGACTCACGAACGTCGTAATCTAACCGAAAGGAGAGATCCTGGGTGTAAGAGAGGCACGAAACCAAATTGATTGGGAAAATCAGGAGTTTTCAACGTGCGGAACAAACGAAGCCACCAAATCTCTCCATGAGGCTTTTTTCATGTATGCAGGAAATGGAAATAGCGTATTGGTTATCGGAAGAAAGTCGGATCCTCCAGGTTTGGAATGGACAATATATGCAGTAAGACCAGACGGGTGGGAAGACTCCCTCCACCCATATTATATTGTATAAACCGAGAAGGAAGGCAGTGGCAGAAGGATGAGCATGCCAGAGCATCTGGAAAGAGATGCCGTCAGGGCCAGGCGCTCCACCCCCGCAAAGTTTGAGGGCATCCCGAAACTCTGCTCCGGTGAATAGTCTGTTGTTGGAAGGTCTTCTCCTGGTGGAACAGAAAAATCCAGAAACTCCACCCGCAGGTGGTCAGAACGAAAAGGTTCAGGATACCGGGAGCCGCTGGAGCAGGACGCGAAGTGATGACCTAGCTCGTCCGCCACGACCCCGGAAGCAGAGATGACATCAGAGGTTTGCGGGCCGTAAACAAGGATAATAGGCGGATCTTCACGGTTTTTTCGCACCTTTTTATTCACCGATAATACAGGCGTAGAATTGACGGTGGAAGGTGTGGGAGTCTGTTTACAGCCTATACAACTTACGCTTTTAACGATTATCCCGAGCACATTCCTGGTTCCACCAGGAGGTTGTCGATTTCCGGGTCCCAGATGAAAGGAGTATATGGTCCGCTGCCGCCTGAAGGATTGCTACCTGAAAGTAAGTGAAGTTGCAGGAAAGACGGGAAAGTAAGACCAGTCGGCTCTGTCGTAGCGCCAGACAGAATAAAGTGGTTGCTGCTGACTGGAGCTGAAGGATGGTATCACGATTGGGTAGTGGTCACTACCACAGAGGAAAGACCTTTCCCACCCAAAACGATCCTAAGACGAGATGGAACACAACGAGACGTCAACACAGGAAGAAGTGCCCGTATCAAAACGTTCAAAGGTTGGAAGGCCCGTGTTGAGACATCCCAAAGAAAAATCATGCAAAATACTCAATAACCAATCGGCATTGGGGGACGTAACAGAGTCTCCCCACAAAGGATGGCGGAGGTTAAAGTCACTGAGGACTAACATAGGCGGTGGGAGACTCGTGAAAAAAATCGACGAGGTCCTTCTTGGTATATTTACAGCTGGGCGCCAGGTACACCGAGCACAGCGTAAGTGGCGTGTCAAGGTGGATACGAGCCGCTATGGCATGTAATGGAGTGGAGAGGGGAATGGGAGTAAATGACAGACTCGTAAGCGGATCGCTGCCCCCAACCCTTTCATTTTTGGGTCCCCCCGGCGGGCTAAAAGGCTCCCACTATTCAGGAAAGAAGGGGCTCCCTTACCTTGAAGGTTGCAGTCTCGTCACGAAGTTGCAACTCTTGTAAACAAACAACCAAGGGCTGATGATCGAAAAGTAATCTCTTTAGTTCTTCGTAATTAGCAAAGTATCCGCGGCAGGACAATAGTCACGATGTTTTGGGATGCGGCAGTCTTCTCAGAGGATAAAGACAGATGGTCCCGTGATCCGTCGGACGACCCACCGACAGGAACCTCAAAACCCCGGGGAGCAGATATCACGCGCACAGGACCATGTGTGGACCCACCTGGTTTACGAGAGGTCCTCGGCACATCAGGAGAGGCTCGCCAAAGAGGCGCGCCAAGTCACACTCCACATTTCGAACACTCCTCCCCTCCGACACACCCCTGCCAGACTGCTTAGCAGTCTGGGAAGGGGTTCGTGTCCCTCCAAGAGGTGCCCTAACAGAGGCTGGGAAAGATGGAAGAGGACAAGTAGGAATGGTGTCGGCGGGAGTGATTGGAGACACATTGGAAGACTAGTGTATGGATAATAATAATAATAATAATAATAATAATAATAATAATAATAATAATAAAAATAATAATATTAATAATAATAATAATATAATAATAATAATAATCATAATAATAATAATATATAATTATATCAACCATTTCCACACAAATAAAAGGCACTTTTAAAAGTGTGAAACTTAAAGAACAGGCCTAATTTCAACATTTATAAAGTTTTCATTAATGTAAGCTGGAATTTAATATTTTTTTTTATTTTTCTCTTCCTTTGCCCGATTCAATAGATTGCCATATACTAGCCTCTTATTATCCAACTCTTCAATTCACTCAATTTCATATGCAATTTCTTTAATTTCTTTGTTAAAACTACAAATTACTTAAACTTGCTTTGCTATTATTTATGGTCCTGTTCTGAAATTTTTTTATAAATTCTACTCTTTACAAAATTCCCTCCGTTCTTGGTACAGAAGACACCACCACACTCCACTTCCTCCCATAAATGAGTCCACTCATGACACCTACGCATTTAGTCGTGTTTCTCTCAATAAACTACTTTCGCTTATCTTGTTAATTTCTCTGTGAAATAGACGTGCGTTGATCCTTAGAAAAGCTTTACTCTCCTTAAAGTTAGTAATATACAATAGTGACTTCACAACTTCACATTCACAATGTTCCAAAGATCAACAGCCTTATAAACGAAACAAAATTTCAATTCTTTTATTCATGGTCTTGAGTAAATTTAAAAAGTACTAACCTGAGATGCCAAAAAAATAAACCCAAGATTCTTATTTGTTAGGCTTTATAGCAAGAGAAACGAAGTAAGGAGAATCCAAATAAGCTTTCATTGCTTTAATGTAAGACCAACTGCAGCAAAATACTAGAATATATATATATATATTATATAATATATATATAATATATATTATATATATATATATATATATAAATATATATAATATATATATATATATATATATATATATATATATATATATATATATATATATATATATATATATATATATATATTATATATAATATATATATA
This sequence comes from Trachelipus rathkii, assembly GCA_015478945.1. Lineage (NCBI taxonomy): Eukaryota > Metazoa > Arthropoda > Malacostraca > Isopoda > Trachelipodidae > Trachelipus > Trachelipus rathkii. The sequence continues at coordinate 38,099 of JABUQX010047781.1, forward strand.
TATATATATATATATATATATATTATATATATATATATATATATATATATATATATATATATATATATATAATATAATATATATAGAAATGAGATCAGTATACTCGAAGCGTTGAAATTACCTCCCATTTATAATGGTGCGTCTTTCTCTTTCATTCTTCCACACTCTATCCTACAGGCAACATATTACTGACCACCTTTATCCACATTATACACATACTTAAGACACAACCCCTCTTATTAGATAACACTTTACAGACATCCCTACTAATCATATCCCTGTGTGTGGGGGAGAAAAATTGCCCACATCGTATGTCCTGCGTGCCGTAGAAGGCGACTAAGACGGTGATAGTTGGCGCTTGGCTGCCTACTACCATCTATTTCTTACCAGGAATGCTAATGGGCCTCGGAGAAGGTCGTTATCGCCGTAAACGGCCTTCTATCTTTCGGCGGAAAATTGATGAATCGTATGGTACATGAATGTCAGAGAATAAAGATTGAGGAAGAAGAGAGAAGTGATGGATTATTTAGAAAGGGCAAATTTGATTGCTCGCTACTGAAACAAAAAGATGAAAGAACGAAGAAATGAGTGGTTATTGGTGGTGAAATGTGTGTGCTGTTGAAATGAATGAGAGAGGAAGAGAAGGAGTTGCAATTTTGATGAATGACCTGTGGTACGAAGCTATGGTAAACTTTGAGTGTGGAGTCCTAGAATTCTAATGGTTAAATTTAAGTTTGAAAAGGTTCAAGATATGTGGTTTGTACGTATGTCCATCTGAGGGAAACGTTGAAGAGAGTTACGCATGTTTTGGATAATTCTGTAATGATGTTCGGATGGGTGAGTAGGGAGCTTCAGATTGTGTTTTGGGGACCTGAATGGTTGGATAGGTGATCAAAAAGGGATGGTATAACAGGTTTTTTTGGGGTGGGAGGAGAAAATGAGAATGGTAGGAAGGTTGTTGGTGCAATTAAAGAAGAGAGAGGTATGGTGTAAGTAATACTTTCTTAAACACAAGAGTATCCATAAGTATACTACAGTTGGTGTAAGGTTAGGAGATGGTGTTTTTATTCGAAGTGAAAAGTTTATGGATGGGGATTTTTTTGTAGGTTGAGTGAAGAAGGAGATTTGAAGTATGTGTTGGATGTTAAACAGTGAGGGGAATGGGATTATCGGACATTATGTTGTTCAATGTAAAATTAAGTTAGTGGTGGCTTGGATGGAGAGAGGAAGGTGAAACGAAAGGAAGTAGGTAAAATTAAGAGAGAAGTAATGAACAAGGTAATAAGGATAAGTATTAAGAGCGCTCGCTAGTTAAACGCATTTGAATGTGAACAAGTTGATACTGAAACAAATCTGGGGCAAATGAAGGAAGCAATTGTTATTAGTGCAAAAGAAGTATGGGATGTGCTAAAGTAGGAAGTAAGATGTTAAGCGGTTAAAGGTAAAAAAAGCGTGTGAATGTACTTAAAAGAAAATGATGAGACTCAAAAGAAAAGATCTTGGAATTAATAAGGGAAAAAAGAAATACTAAAAGGTGTAAACGTAGGAGAAAAACAAGAGGTAATGAACAGTTTGGAAGAAGATGAATATGGGGAGTTACAAGGGAATAGGAAAGCTCTTCTGGAAGAAGCGCGAAAGTTAAGAATGAGAATAAGGGAATCTGCTTATAATAAGAATAGGGATGTGCTTTTGTAACTGATGAAATGGGTGTGAGAGGAGTGTGGAAAGAACACTTCCGAGAATCTGCACAATATTAACAAGTTAATGAAGAGTGATAGTAGAAATGTAGTTGTGGGTTTAAGGTGCAAGAAGGAATAGTATTTTGCGGGAGAGGTATAGTTAAGGAGAGGTAACATGGGTAGATGAGAAAGGTGAAGAATGGTAAAATCTGCAGGTATAGATGAATAATTACTGGTGAAATGATCAGAACGGAGGCGAGATGGTGATTGATTGGATTGGAAGTTGTTGCTAATAAAGCGTTTATAGAGGTATAGTTCCAAGGGATTGGAGAGAGCGGTAATAGTACCCTTATATAAGCGTAAGGGAGATAAGGGAATGTAGAAATTATAGGGGAATAAGTTTATTGTGTTGTAGGGAAGGTATATGCGGTTATTTTGGTCGAAAGAGTGCGTCGAGTGACTGAAGACTGATTGGGTAAGGAACAAGGTGCGTTTAGAGTGGTAGAGGATGTGTGAACCAAATCTTTACATTGAAACAAATGATTGATTGAAAATGAGGAGAAGAAGATAAATGTATTAGTTTTATGGATTGCAACAGGCGTATGAATAGAGTTAATAGCGGAATGTTTTATGCAGTGTTAGTGATTATGGTGTGGTGTAGGCTTCTGAATGAGTCAAAAGTTGTATGACGATAGTAAGCGGTTTTAAAGAATAAATGTATGTCAATGCAGATGGTTTAGGATTAACAGCGAGTAAGACAGGTTTGTTATGTCCCTTGGTTATTTCTATTGATATGGATGGGGTTATGAAAGAATCGAAGGGGTGGGAGGAAATGGTGTTAGAATGGTAGGAGAATGGAATGAGTGGAGGTGCCCTACCTATTATATGCGGATTTTTGGTTCTGCTGTGTGAATCTGAAAGAGTTGAAGGATTGGTAGAGATATTGGCAGGTGTGTAAAAGGAGGGGCTTGAAAAAGGAAACGTGGATAAGAGTAAGGTATGGTTGTAAGTGAGGACACTTCCTCAGTGTGAAGTTATGTTAGATGCTTAACAGCTGAACAGTGTCTGAGTTTAAATATTAGGGTATATGTTGGACGAGAAGAACGAACGATGCAGAAAGTGAAGTAGCGAAAAGTGAATGCAGAAGGGGCGGTGCAATTAAATCGTTGGTGAATGTAAAGGGACTAGTCTTGAGTATGCTAGGTCTTACATGAGGTATGTGTTACCTGTGGTTATGTATAGTAGGAGACTATGGTCTGAATAAGAGTATAATCTAAAGTTCAATGTTTCAGATGGGACAATCTTAGGGTGTGCTAGGTGAGAAGAATTGACAAAATGCAGAATAAACGTATTAAGGCTGTGTGGTGTGAAGAAAAGGGTAATTGAGAGAATAATGAAAGTATGTTGAGATGTTTGGTCATATGGAAAGGATGAATCATAGTCGGTTGGTAAGCGGATGTATAGTGGCGAGTGTGTTGGAAACCGACCGGCTGTGAGACCGAAGAAAAAGGGGATTGAGTCAGAATGTTTGAAGGAGAGAAATCTGAGTTTGGTAGAGGCGAGAAGAAAGGTGTATAACAGGAGTGAATGGCGGGGATTGTGAGGGTATGGTGTGGCCCACCTGGCCAAGGAATGAACCCTAACATTGACGAACTACCATAGTGAGGGTCCATCCCTGTCCCATGAAGCTCTTAGGTGGATTTTCTGACTGCGATGAGTTCACACTTAATTGTACTGAGGGGGCGGTAAGGCTGCGGCTTTTCTTTCGACTTATTCATGTTCCCTACTGCTTTGCTTTTCCCGGACTCGTTACGCACTTATTCCCTTTCTTGGAAAACAGAATTGCAGCATAAAAGAAGAAGAAGAAATTATTATAATATATATATATATATATAATATTATATATATATATATATATAATATATATATAATAATATATATATATATATATATATATCATAATATATATAAATATATAATATATATATAATATTATCATCCTTCTCTCCCCAAAACTGGGTATAAAGTGCGACACATGCACAGGAAACAGAAAAGTAGAAGAATATGACGCAAGTCGAAAAGAAAGTCCAGCCTTAACGCCCCCTCTATACTCTTTAGTGAGAACTCTACGCAGTCAGAAAAATCCACCCGAGAGCTTCACGGGACGGACCTCACTCTGACATCCCGTCAATGTAGGGTTCATCCCTAGGCCCAGGTGGACCACAACCACACCCCCTTACAAAACCCCGCCATTCACTCTTATTATGCGCCTTTCTTCTCGCCTCTGCCAAACTCACATCCTCTCCTTCAGGTATCTTTACTGACTCAATCCACTTTTTCTTCAGTCTCCCAACTGGTCGATTCCTAGCACAGACCAAACCATCTCAGTGTATTTCATTTATTCTCTCATTTACTCCCTTCTCCACACCACACAACTCCCTAATGCGTTCATTCCTTATTTTATCAATCCTTCTTACACCTAACACGCCCCTAAGATTATCCATCTGCACACCCTCTACATTTGATCTATACCTTGCATCTCTATTCCAGTTCAAAGTTTTACACTATACATAACACAAGTAACAACATACCTTCATGCAAAATTCTAGCGCACTCAAAACTTAGGCCCATACTTATGAACAGCCCTTTTCTCTACCTTTGGGCAAATATCTCTTCAGATTCCTCCCCATTAACTGAATTTAAATTAATGGACACTCCTTGAT
>JABUQX010047782.1:27500-32500 GCA_015478945.1 Trachelipus rathkii
TCCAATAGCAATTAACTCATGTTAGAAGGGCAGCCACGTATAGCAACTAACCTCAGATTTTTCTCGAATTTCTAATTGGGGGCATGAGACAAAGGTTGTGTGGGGTTTTCAGTGCCTCAAAAACTCAGTTCCTCCATCCTTTCTATTCGACATAATCTTCAGCACAACTATAAAAATCATCTTTGAATATACAAAACTTAAACCTTCGACTGTCCCTAGTATTCTTGCTGTTTCTTTTTCTCGTCATCTTAATTTGACGGATCACATTTACTAATCTTTCTAAACAAGCTTCGAAAAGGTTAAATTTTCTGAAGCACCTTCAGAATTTCATCCCGAAACCTCAATTGTTTGTTCTATATAGGAGTGTCGTTCGCCCCCTGTATGGAGTATGATCCACACATCTGGGTTGGCTCCATTCACAAAGCTCTTCTAGAAAAAGTAGAGGCAAGAACTTTTCGTCTTATCACTCTCTCTCTCTCTCTCTCTCTCTCTCTCTCTCTCTCTCTCTCTCTCTCTCTCTCTCTCTCTCTCTCTCTCTCTCTCTCTCTCTCTCTCTCTCTCTCCACTCTTTCTACCCGTCGAATTGTTGCTTCACTCTGATTATTCCATATCGGTATTGCAATATACACTCATAGTCTGAATTCTCCAATCGCAAACCTCCTCCACTGAATGGCAGTGTACGGCACGGGCCACGCCTTTCATACACAGTCTAGTCTTTCTCTATCCAACTCTCTGACCTCCAGACTTACCCTGCCTCATGCTCAATCTTACATGTACACCATTAATAAAGTCTAGAACAACCTTCCTTAATCTATTATCCCAACTAAATTTGGCTTGTACAATTTCAATGTATCAGGGCATTTCGGCCTTTAAGTTGCCTTTGGCTTGATAATATCCACAACTCGTCGAGAAATTATATATATATATATATATTATATATTATATATATAATTATATATTATATATACATATATTATATACTAATTATATTATATATATATATATATATATAATATATATATTATATATATGATATATTATATATATATATATATAATATATATATATATATATATATATATAAGTTTATATTTTATAGTGGAAGGATGTGTTAGTGTAGCTCTGTTGCGTGTATGTGTTTTTATTTTAAATTTGGGATATATAGGAGTGTTTTTTTTGTTTTTTTTAAACTTTTAAGTGCCATCAGTGTTTTATTCTAATATTGGTTCAGTGTTTTGTAATTAATTATAATTACAGTGTTAGCTGCCAAAGAAAGTTCGCCATTTTTAAGTTCAGTATTGTTTTAACGTTTGAAATTTTTAACGGTTCATTTTAAGTATTCTTTAAACGTTTGAAATTTTTTACGGTTCATTTTAAGTATTCTTTTAACGTTTGAAATTTTTTACGGTTCATTTTAAGTATTCTTTTAACGTTTGAAATTTTTCACGGTTCATTTTAAGTATTGTTTTAACGTTTGAAATTTTTAACGGTTCATTTTAAGTATTGTTTTAACGTTTGAAATTTTTTACGGTTCATTTTAAGTATTTCAAGTATTGTCCCAATTATGTGATAACATCTTGATAAAGATTTTATCTTTTTATTTATATTTTAAAATTTTAAATTAAAGCATGAATTTTATGATATTCCATTTAAGGCAAAGATTTTTAGTTCTTAGATTGCTTTATTATTTATAATTTTTAATTTTTTTTTTTTTTTATCGCGCAGGAGTTAATTTTTAGCTTATGTCAGTTAGCTATAGTTAAAATTATAGTTAGTTTATAATGTAGCTTAATCGAATCTGAGAAGAGATGTTATTTTTCTGTCCTCTTTGCTTATTTTTCATATTTACATCATAAAGTTCACTTAATTCTTAACAAATTTCAGGGTTTTTGAATTTGGTTTTAAATGATTTCCATTATGGAAGGAAAAAATTATTTTTCTTTATCCGTTATTTATTTTTATGTGTATAGGAATGGAGGGCTCTCAAGGTCGTTGTCGAAGACGGAAGGGTGGGCAGTGACTGGGGTTTACTATTAACTTCACTGTAAAAAAAAAAAAAAAAAAAAAAAAAAAAAAAACTGTCCTCCCCCAAGAAGGCTCATGGCCCTCTAGAAAAAACACCGACCTGTCAAGTGGGACCATCGAGAAAGCGCTCCTTGGGTTACGCGGCCTAACGGCCTAAATCGCTGCTGGCCAAGGGCCGTCGCGGATGACGGGAAGTTTTCCCATAGTAGGCAAAGCACACTACAATGTACTCATTAACGTCTGAGTAGGACGAAGCTAGCGTCTCTGCCATACTCACATTTCTCCCTCCACCCAGTCTCGAACCTGGGTCCTCTCGCTTGCTAAGCGAGTGCTCTACCTCTGAGCTAGGAGCGCTCTCATTAACTTCACTTAACTCTCATTAACTTCTTCACTATTAACGTATAAATCACGAATCTGTTTACTTCTGTCTGATACCAAGTTATCCAAGGATTCTTTCCCCAATATAACCTAAATATCTCCAACTATAATTTATTTTAGAATTTCCGTCTGAATGGTAGGATCTGTGCTTATATAAACATCAACACTTCTGTAACACGTACAGTAAACCTTAAATCTCATAATTTCAATGTTCTATGACTTAAAATCTGTCTTCCTAATACTACCATTATTTTGTGCTTCTGCTTCTACTCCAATAATGGAATAGATTTTCCAGTTTTTTTTTTGAATACCTTTCAACTTCTTACAAGAGTGTTACATCTTCTCACAAAATGCTCAGGACCTCTGTTTAATGGATTTCAACGTATATCACACATAGTAGTTGGGCTCCTCTCATACTGATACAGGTGGAAAAGGGCTAAATTATTCAGTATTGGGCTCCTCTCGTACTGATACAGGTGGAAAGTGGCTAAATTATTCACCATACCCCCAAACGTACTTTCTGGCACTTTAATCGGACTAATTGGGGGGATTGTTTCGCTTCTTTGCTAAATTTTGTTAGAATGAATCTTCTTTTGACTGGGAGGACACCTCGGTGTCTACTGAAAAGGTAGGAGTCGTGGTCACCAAATAGATGAGCAGGTTCATTCCATCTTCAACAAAATCTTTTTCTCCCCCAAATCCATGGTTCAATGACGCTTGTCTTATTGCATTTCAGAAGAGAGAAAGTGCCTATCGGGCATGGAAAAACTCTCTTAATCCTATCACTCTTATTAATTTCCTTCTGCTCGCAATCGTTGACACTTGACAGGGATATTAATCGACAGGTTAAGGGTGCTTTCATTAAAAAGAAGTGCTCTGATCTTCTTGGTTCTCTTACTAATAAAAATTTCTAACCTCTTGCCAAAAACCTCTCTAATAACTTCTGTAAATCTGCCTTTCCCCCTCTTATTCGCTCTGAAAGGCTAATTTCTTTGCCCTCCCTTTTTCATCTAATTTTACCCTGATCGATTCTGACATCCCTTCTCCTGCTCCTTCTCCTCTCAGGTGTTCCATATCTCTGTCTCTAATTAAACATAATCAGGTGTTTAGGATCCTGAGATCTATGAACGTTATAATGGCTAGCGGCACAGATAGCTTTCCTCCCCATGTGTTTGAGGTAATGTGCTCCTAAGCTGGGGCCTGTACTTGTTCAACTCTACTCTCCGTGCCTTAATAGTTATACTTTCCCTCAATTTGGAAGTGCGCATATGTCCAACCGATCCCAAAGAAGGGTAGCCTCTCTGGACCTTTTAACTTCGTGCTATAATTCTCACTTGTATTCTGCCTAAAATCTGTGAAACTTTCCTCAACTCTCATTTCCTGGATCATCTGCAATCTCATTCTCTTCTTTCTGATCACCATTACGACTTTCGACATTCAAGGCCAACTGGTGACATACCATCCTATCTTACTAATTTGTGGTATTCTGCTCTTAGGGATTATGGGGAAGCTTGTGTAGCGGCGCTTGACATATCGAAAGCCTTTGATCGGACATGGCACGCGTCACTACTTTCCAAGCTCCCTTCCTTAGAATTTTTCTTCTCTTTGCATACTCATGTCTAGCTTTCTTTCAGATCGTTCCATATCGGCACTTGTTGATGGAGCGACTTCTTCCTAATTTTCTGTCAATTATGGTGTTCCTCAATCTATCCTATATTAATCTCACTTTTCATCAACAATCTTCTCAGCTGCTCTTCTAACTCTGTTCACTCCTATGACGACAACTCAGCTCTTCATTCTTCTGCTCATTTTAAATCTTTTCCCTAGTTTGCCTTTAAACTTGCTTCTCGACTTCAGCTTTCTGATGCCATTCTTGCCGGTCTGGATGGGATTTCCCGGTGGGGCCACCTCAACCTTGTGAAATTTAACTCTTTAAAAACTCAACTTCTTCGCAAATCCCTCTCAAAAACACGTCCCAACTTTCATATCTCTTTCGACAGCTTTAACGTCTCACCTGTTAATAACATTAACATTCTTGGTCTGAACATAAAAAAGAAATTGTCTTGAAAACCTCAAATTTCAACAGTGGCTAGTGTTGTTTTTAAGAAGCTGGGAGTTTTGTTCAGGTTGAGGATTTTTTTCTGAACGGTTACTCTAGTTATATAAGGGTCTTATCCGCCCTTGTATAAAGTACTGTTTTCACATCTGGGAGTCCCCCCCATTCCAACATCAAAAGACTATTAAACTGTCCCTTACTTTCAAGCACCCTTGACCCTCTATCTCTGAGACATAACATTGACTCACTATTACAGGTACTACAACGGTAGATGCTCGAGGGACTTGTCCTCCCGCATTCCACCGCCACTGTGTCGCCCTCTTATCACAAGGGGTGCTCTACTCGCACACGAATTTTGTGAAAATATTGAGAACCCCAGGCTTGCTCGTTGTGATGACTTCTTCTTTCCAGCCACATTTTCCCCATGGAACTCTTTACCATTATATATTTTTTTCTTGCTCTGTTATATTTTCCTCACTTCAAAACCTCCGTCAGCTCTACCTGAGAGATATGCGTCAGGCTTAGGTTTGGGGGTTATTAA
>JABUQX010047782.1:40000-56845 GCA_015478945.1 Trachelipus rathkii
CCAATTAGAGATAAGAAAAAGATCAGAGGTCAGCTGTTTCAATTCCACCATTCTGGCATGTGTTAATTCCTGTGAAGCTTGTTGACTCCTAAATTGGAAATAGTAATGAAGGATGGAGACATCGGGATTAGGAGACGAAGTGAAAGAGAGATAGTTATTAATGAAAAGTACAAAATGACTTGTGGACAGAACACAGAACCTTAAGGAACACCACTAGTAATAGACTTAAAGGATGAACCTTGGCCGTCTGCAACAGCTGCTATAGAATGACAAGAAAAGAAATCAATGAGAAGGCCACAGATAGAAGAGATACCGTAAGAGGGAGGTTTATAAATCAATTCTTTGTGCCAGACTCTATCAAAGGCTCTCGATATGTCTAGACTCTATCGAAGGCTTTCGATATGTCTAGCGCCACAACAAAAGATTCACCGAAATGCTGAATAGTAGAGAACAAAGAATCGGAAAGAAGAGAAAGAAGAGAAAAAATGGAAAAAAGGGAAAAAAGAGAAAGAAGAGAAAAAAGGGAAATAAGAGAAAAAGGGAAAGAAGAGAAAGAAGGGAAAGAGAAAGAAGAGAAAAAGAGAAAAAAGGGAAAGAAGAGAAAGAAGGGAAAGAAGAGAAAAAATGGAAAAAAATAGAAAGAAGGGAAAGAAGAGAAAAAAAAGAAAGAAGAGAAAGAAGAGAAAGAAGAGAAAAAATGAAAAAAGAGAAAGAAGGGAAAGAAGAGAAAAAAGAGAAAGAAGAGAAGGAAGAAAAAGAAGATCACCAATAGAGCGTTTCTTGCGAATGCCACACCGGCGACCAACCAGAGCTTAGATTTGAAGAATTAAGAAATTTCCAAATCTTCCTAATGAGAATAAATTTGAAAACTTCATAAAGAACCGAGGTTAAAGTGATAGGACAATAGCCAAAGAGTTAAGAGGGGTCCCTCTTTTTTCAAAAACAGGTTAAATAAGAGCACGATTCCAGCAAGGAGGAGAGGTTGAAGTGGAAAAACAGAGATGAGACAGTTCACCAAAGCTGGGAACAAACTCTGAAGCGCATTTAAGATCTCACACACACACACACACCACACACACACCACACACACACACACACACACACACACCACACACACACACACACACACACCACACACACACACACACACACACACACACACACAACACCTACACACACACACCCGCCACACACACACCACACCGCGCACACACACCCACCCGCGCACACACACACACCGATAGAAAGAGAAAAAGTGTATTTCTTTGTGAAAATTTAATGTATAAATTAACTATGTAAATATGAAACACAATAACCTCTTATACTGTGAATGCTTTTATCACAACCCTGTAATAGGTAATAACAAACAACGTTCTTTTCCATGATCTATTAATTAAGCTAGCATCGGTTCTCCCTTCTTGCCTTCCTCGGTATGGACCAAATTCAATTATTCAATAGAAGGAACCTTGAGGCAACTCTTTCTTCTACGATAGCAGATGTTTAAAGGGGTCAGCCAAGAACCTTTCAGAAAGATAGCATAAATTATAGAGTGTTAATTTTTTGCGTACTTCAAATGTTTGTTAAAATGGGTATTTTAAATATAATAATACATGTTGGAAAGTACACACACAAACACCACACAATATATATATATAAATATATATATATATATATATATATATATATAATATATATATATATATATATATATATATATATAATTATATATTATATAATATAATATATATATATATATATATATATATATATATATATATATATATATTATATATATAATATATATATATTATAATATATATATATATAAAATATATATATATATATAATATATATATATATTATAATATATATATATATATATATATATATATATATATATACATAACACATCACACATATATATAGTATATATATATATTATTTTCTTTACCCCTCATTTCTCTTTTCTTACTTCATTATTTATTACTTTCATTTCCTGTCTAATTTTTATTTATTTGTTTTAAACAAACCTTACTAAAAATAAAATATTTTTATTCAATTTATTTTCTAAATCTCTAAATTAAAAGAAAATCAAATCTTCGCGAATGTTAAAAGAAAACTGAAACTGTTTTCATGCATTTCAATCTCGTTGATAAAAAAAGAGAATCCACCAAAAATCTCGATTTTTTTTCTCTTTGTAAGTTGAGGATAAAGAGGTTGGGGGTAGAGATAGAGGGGGAGGGTTGAGGATAAATTCGAGTCCTACATTAAACAAAAGGAAATCCTTTTATTCAATAAAAGGAATGAAATTGTCTGCAATCAATTCTCAATTTTTTTTTTATTTACTTATTTCAGATCAAAAAATGTGAATTGAAACATGTTTTGTGTCTTACTACTTACAGCATAGACAAATAAATGTATAATAAATATATAATAATAATAATAATAATAATAATAATAATAATAATAATAATAATAATAATAATAATAATAATAATAATAATAATAATAATAATAATAATAATAATAATAATAATAATAATAATAATAATAATAATAATAATAATAATAATATAAAAATAATACAACATATATGTGTGGAAGAGTTTTTTTTCTTTTCATAAACTTTCATGGAATAATAAAATTTTTTTTTTATAAAACTGTAGTATTAAATTTATTACTTTGTTATAACAACATAACATCATAATATAAAATAGCATAATATAACATAACATAATATAACACAACATAACATATTATAACACTAACATAACATAACATAACATAACATAACATAACATAACATAACATAACATAACATAACATAACATAACATAACATAACATAACGAATAACAAATTTCTTGTAGGAGCCTAGGAAATTCCTTTAGGCATTATTTTTTTTTATTTTTCGAGGCCCATTCAACTTCGGATTCTCATAAGAAATAAGAAAGTAATTTGAGAAAGTGTAAATTCAAGCCAACCAAATTAGAACCTCGGGACACGTAGTTTAGATTTTGTGAACCACTCTAAAGGAATTTAATATAGATTTTTTTTAAAGTATTTTTTCAAATTTTTTTCAAAAAATTCCTTTATTGTTACAATGTTGTAGAAAAATGAAATTTTCACTAAAAAATCATGACTATTTAAAATTTAAAAATTGTTAAATTATTTTGGTTAAGTTTTATAGCCTAAATTAAATAATAAATGTGAAAAAATTAAGAAAAATATTATTTAATAAAAAAACTGGATACAAATAGAGATTATAATATAATTGAAATTTTTTTTTTAATTAGTAAATGAGGAAAAGTAAATAAAAAATTGGTGTATAAAAAACAGCAAATTTAAAATTGCAAAGCTATAGGGAACATAAGTTTGGTAAAAAAAAAACATTTACTTTTTATATTATAATATATATTATATAATATATTATATATATTATATATTATATATATATAATATATTATATATATAATATATATATATTATATATATATACTATATTATTATTACTAATAATATTATATATATAGTATATATATATATATATATAATAATATATAATAGTATGATATATATAATATATATATATATATATAAAAAAAAAAATAATAATTAATAATACATAATAATAATAAAATAATAATACATAATAAATAAAAATAATAATAAATAATGTGAAAATTAATAAGTAGTGGAATAATAATAATACATAATAAAATAATAATAATAATAATAATAATAATAATAATTAATAATAAATAATAATAATAATAATAATAATAATAATAATAATAATAATAAAGAAATGGAATAGATTCTATCGTGATACAAGAATATTAAATTCCTTTCTCTTTACTTACTTCTTATCAGAGTGCGATACGAAGTAGTAAGAAGTAAGTGGATGAGCACAAAGGAAAATAAAAGTCAATTTTATTCTTGTTACCATTACATTTTTGCATTTTAGGAAGTTAAATTCTGTAAATAGTAAATTGCCTTAAGTGATAATAATGTCATACGAATTTTTGTTTTTAATAGAAATTTTCCAATTTACGGTCATCCGACGAATTCATCATCTACGGGTCTGTTCTCGAGAGCATTATCACTAATCCTTGCCTCGAAGTTATCTGTTCGAGATACGCATATTGGGTTTCTACGAGTGCGAGTGGTGAAGAGTTAACCGTAGACCACACAAAAATATCATTCATAAATTGGTTCATGTTTGGAATGGTTAGCACAGAACTTTCTCGACATTGTATATGTTGTTTAGAATCTGACACTGATATCTACATATACTGCCATACCCTTAGTTCATTTTTTTTCTGGCTTATTATCATTTTTCTTTCTTTTTTTTTTTCTATTTTATTAAGACATCGTTTTTTTACTTTTCTTCTTCGTTCTATCTTCTTCACTTCAAAACATCTTAACAACTCTTTTTTAAACTTACCCAACTATTTCTCATTTTTTAATTCATCATTTAAAAAGGTATTTCTTCTTCAAATCTATTACTGAACAAAACCACTTTAAACATTCTTATAATTACAAGTCCTGTAAGACTACGTTTAGAACACTAACATGTTCAAAATAACTTCTCAGATCACTCGATTATCACTTTCTTTTTTCTTCTCTTAATATCTCTAATAATAATAATAATAATAATAATAATAATAATAATAATAATAATAATAATAATAATAATAATAATAATAATAATAATAATAATAATAATAATAATAATAATAAGGTTGCCTAAACGTTCTACCAAAGAAAAATATACAGAATTGCCTAAACGTTCTAACAAAGGAAAATATAAGAAGCTACAAAACATTCAAGAATTTTTTTAGACTTTCTCGAAGCATAATTTGTTAAAATGTTTTTTTGAAATTCTCGTAATTTTCCATGCCGGCATTCAAACCCTTTCCCATTAATATTTCTGACTGACCATTCACACACACACATACCTTTTCCCTCTAACACGCAAACACACACAAACACATATAACTATGTGCACAAAAAGCACACATACATGCATTAATATATAGGAAATAATAAATGTTCCACGAAAAAAGGGATTTTATTAATCCAGAAAATTCTTGGAAAAAAAATATTATCCGTAATTTGAGAAAAATTGGATGATCAAATATTTTTCGATTGGATAATTCCCTAAGCGCTATATATTATTATTATTATTATTATTATTATTATTATATTATTATTATATGATTCATATATCATAATTATTATGATTAATATTATTATTATATTATTATACTAGAAATGAAGTAAGAATACCAGAAATAATAGATATAGGAATTAATACCATAATAATAATATTATCTCACTAATATACTTTAATATCGAATACACTGAGAATCAATTAATAGCATAATTAAAGTCTAGACCTACCATCGTGCAACGCTACCGTGTACATAAATCAAATAATAAAATAATAATAATAATAATAATAATAGATACATTTAAGTTAATAATAATAAAAAAATAAACAAAGTAAAATAAAAATAAAAATGATCAATCAACTAACAGGTGTAATAACTGAATTCAAACTAATCAATAACTATAATAAGAATAATAAGAATAATAATAAAAGATAATAATTAATAGCATTAATATCAATAATAGATTAATAATACATTAATATAATTCAATAATTAATGAAAATAAATAATATGAAAATAATAATAATATAATCAATAAGTAATAATGAATGAATATTGAATATAAAGTAATAATCAAAATAATAATAATAATAGAATAATATAATAGATGAAATAATAATAATAATAATTAAAATAATAAGAATAAATAATAATAATTATATAATGAATAATAATAATAATAATACTAATAATCAATCTAATAATCAATAATAAAACTGAATGTAAAATAATAGATAATAAAATATAATATAAAATAAATAATAATAATAATAATAAAAAATAATAATAATAATAATAATGATAATAAATAATAATATAATAATAATAAATAATAAAATTTAGATAATAATAATAACTTAATAAAATAATTAATAAAATAATAATAATAATAATAATAATAAATAATAATAATAGATAATAATTAATAAGTAATAATTAATATAATATATATTAATTATTATTACTTTATTATTCATTACTTTATGTATTATTATTATTATTTATATATCAGATATACTATTATCATTATCATTTTTATTAGCTCTGTTATTACTTATTAACTATTATAAACAAATTAATTATTACATTCGTATTATTTTAGTTGATTTTCATTATTATTCTGATTATTATTATTATTATTGAAATTTATTATTATTATATAATTAATTTATTTATTATTATTTATATTATTATTAATTATTATTATCTATTATTACGAATTATTTCTACTTGATTATTATTATTATATTATTATTGATATATTGATCTATTCATTATTATGCTTATTCTTATTCATTATTAATTATTAATAAACTCCAATAATAATAATATAATAATAAAAATAATAAAAATAAACTTAACAATAATAAAAATAATTAAAAATAATAAAAATAATAAAAAGTAATAAAAAATAATAAAAATAATTAAAAATAATGAATAATAAATAATAATAATAGTAATAATTTTAATAATAATCAATAATAATAATAATAATAATTAATAAATAATAATAATAAATAATACATAATAATAATAATAATAATATAATAATAATAATAATAATAATAATTAATAATATCTATAATAACTAATAATAATAATAATAATAATTATTATAATAATAATAATTATGGTATATATTATATTAATAATTATCATAACTATTAAATTAATAATAATATATAATAATAATAAGACAATCTATTATTCATTACATTTATTATATATTAATGAAAATATTATTATTATATTATTATATTATTATTTATTTTGCATTATTATACTTATTATTATTATTATTATTCTTATTTAGTTATTATGTATTAAAATACTAGTAATAATACTTAAGTATTTTAAATAGAATCAATTTTAATATGTTTTTTAAGAATTCATTTTATGCCCATGAATTTCGCAATTAAAAATTCGTTACTATTATAAATGAATTATAATATATATATATCATCTAATAGTATTATATATATATATATATAGTATTATATATACATTATTTATAGTAGTATATATATAGTATATAATAAATACTATACTCTAGGCTGACGTCATATCTATTATATATTTATATGTATATATATATAGATATATATAATAATATATATATATATATATATATATAATATATACCTATATATATTATATATATATTATATAAATAATAATATTACAATATACCATATATATTATATAAATCATTATGATCTTCATTCAGGTGGGATTCTTTGAACCGAAATGGTATTTTTACTGACACTATTTTATTTTTGCTCCACTTTAGAGGTATTTTTTTTTAATCCGAGATAAACCCCATAAACGATTAAAGCGTGCAGCTTGCTCTCAAACGGTTGGAACTGACAAAGCTGAATCTAAAGAAATATTAGAACTAAGCCCGCTACCTCAACATAAACTTACTTAATGTATCATCTAACCTCAACTAATGTAATTTATTTTATATTTATAATTTATTTCACTGCATTGTTTAAAAAAAAAGAACAGCACGCCATCTGGCATCAAATAAGCGTTTGTTAGTGTTCTGTTCAGTAATATACATAGGAAAAAATAAAAAATAACCAAATTTTTAATCTTTTTTTCCCCCACAAACAATTACAAGTGGTAAGATTCTACCGATATGTCCATATAATATGATATATATATATATATATAATATATAATATATATATATATTATATATATATTATATATATATATATATATATATATCATATATATATAGTATATATAGACTTATAGTAGTAATATATCATATATATATATTTACTGTGGTCGTAGAATATCCATAATTAAGGATAATGCATGGGGCGCCATTCAACACCATTAAAAGTATTAACACCTAAAAGTTCAATATCTCTTTCAAATATTTATTCATTACAATATATTTACAGTTATTAATTGCCACTTATTTCATATTCCTTTTCAAAATAGTCTATAAATGAAATTTTTTTTTCTTGTTTTTTTTGACAAATGGTTGCCAAACAAGGATTTAATTTTATTTTAAAAAAAATTTGCTTTGGTTCATTTAAATACGTTCGATAAATTTTACCGTCTGATCATTGTGAGAAGTTTAAGGAGATGAGAAGATAAACGAAGAATCCATGAGTTATTTAAGAATTTTAAGCATCTACTTTAAAATTAAATAAAACTAACTTGTTTTGAAAAAAAAATATCATTTTAATTTCTTCGTATTAATGTTAAACTAAATAATATTTCGAATTTTTACTCTTTAAACAATGTGGAAACACAATTCAATCTTCTCATAAACTCCAAACTATTTTCATACTTCTTTGCATTATTAATTTGACATGCTTGATGAAAATAAAAAATAATAGCTTATTAAAATACAAACTGAATTAATCTTATCTTCGGCATCTAGCTATTTTGCTTGGCCTTCATTCTGACAGCGACATCCTACACGATTAATCAAGGTTTTTTTATTCTTACCAAAATCCATAACTTACTAGCATCATAAATTGTAAGGCTTTTTATTGATTTTAGAAATATTGCTCTTAAGGAAACATAAAATAATAATAATAATAATAAAATATTAATACATAATAATAATAATGAATAATAATAAGAATAATAATAATAATAATAATAATAATAAGAATAAAATTAATCAATTAAAGTAATCAAAAATAATTTTAATAATTTCTTATTTTCAACATATTAATAATTTTTTATGATGATGATAATAATAATTAATAATTAATAATTAATAAATATAATTAATAATAATAATAATAATAATAATAATTAATAGATAAAGTCAATTTTAATAAATAACAAAAATTTTATCGGATTACAAGAATAAGGAAAACTTTTTAATAGCAACATCTCTCATTTGTAAAAAGAAAAGACCATGCTTCACACACACAGCACACACGATTTATATATATATATATCATATACTATATATATTATATAATGCATATATATAAATTATATACTATATATATATATAATATATTATAATATATATATTAATAGTATATATACTCTTATATATATTTATTTATGCGGTGGTCGTGGCTCATGTGTGAAACAAGCGGAGAAAAGTAAAGATATTATCAAGCTTAATATTCAAAACTTTTCTAAAAAGAAGGATAAATTTAATAGTTTATTTTACTTTGTCGAGTTCTTCAGACAAGTAAGAAAGAAAGATCCTATGATAGGACCTCTTTTAGAGGCAAGCTCCTTAGCCCCAAGGATGACTGAAAAACAGGAAAAGAAGGCGGACCAAACAGGATTAGCAACACTCTGCCATATTTAAAAAAAAAAAAAATAAGAAAAGACTTATAGTGTTAAAAGGAGGGTAGATAAATTGTTACAAAATGTTATGCAGGATAGTTCAAACCGTAAATTGGTAATATATATACTAGATATATTATAGATATATAATATATAATATATATATATATATATAATACTATTATCATATTATATATATTATATAATTATATATATATATATTGATATAATATAATATAGTAATTATTATAATATATATATAATAAAACAACCCGCTGCATGCTAATTTTCATCATAGCTGGAATTCGACTCCTGGACCCCTAGCAGATGAGCGTATACGTGCCAGTGTTTGACCACTACGCCATATGAGCTAAAGAGTGAAGAATGCGGAACCTTCTCTGTCACGCTTCAGCGACTGCCTCGGCTCCTCCGGCTCACACCTGCGGAGTTAGGGTCAAACTAGGTGCCACGCATGGTGAAGAATACTTAGGAACCGGTTGAATAAGAAATACATTAAAATCTGATAATAAACCTGCAATCCAAATCGATATATAGTAATAAAACACTCCGGGAGCGTGATGTATTTTCATATCGTGGGAATACGATCGCTGGACCCTAGCAGTTATGAGCGGTCGTGCAAAGTGATAATAACCACTGACGCCACGATGCAGTCTAAAAAAGAACCCCTAGGTGGCGGGTACGGCGTCAGGAGTTAACTACTAATCTGCTGATCCACAGCTTCATTCACTCCCTTTGCGTTGCTGCTTCCGCCTCACCAATCGGCGTCCGGCCCCCGTTCCAGTGTCAAAACAGACGCGGTCTTACGCGCGAGAATGAGTGAAGAAGCGCGGAATGCCTAATACTAGGAAGCTCGGTGGGGAATAAGATGAAGTACGATAAACAATTGCTACACCAATAAACCCTGCGACGAGTCAAACACTTTGCCGTTCATCTGCGTGAGGGTCCAGGGGCATCCGAGATACCATCATGGTGATAAAGTATACCATTCGCTTCAGGGGTTGTTTTCATTACTGATAGAATTTGATGCCAACCGTTAAGTGCACACTGCCATAGGTATACTATACATTAGACTTTCAAAACCGTTTAAAAAGTATCCTGATATATATATATATTATTACGGTATATATAGTAGTATAGTATATATAGTATATATATATATAATATAATAATATATATACTATAATATATACAATATAAATATAATAATATATATATAAATATATTAACTGTATACATATATAGCAATAACTATACGATATAGGATTATAATATATATCGATAGGCTGGATACTAATATATATACATAATATCTTATATTCATAATTAATACAATAATATATATTATATAGTATATATAATTATATTATAATATATATATATTATATATATATAATATAATATACTATATTTATATTTATTATATTAATATATAGCTATATATACTCATATATATATATATAATTTATTATATATAATAAATATTTATGAAGATGATATTTTGTTGTGGTCTACCGGTAAACTTTTCCCCACTTCCACCTCGTTTTGAAACCCGATATCGCATCCGAACATGATTAAACTTCAGCAAGGATTAGTGATGTTAAATATCTTCATGACGAATACTACCCGTTTTTATGATGAATGTTTTGTCGATGCTGTGTCAAATATGAAATTTCTCCTTAACAAATCCGCGCGGTTATGACATTATTACACTAAGCCAATTGCGTATTTACAGAAAAATTTCATTCTAAAATGCAAAATGTAATACTTAACAAGATTAAAATTGATTTTTTAATTTCATCTTGTGGCTCGTCATACTTCTTACTATTTTCGTATCGCACTCTGGATACGAGAGATAGAAGTAATATAGAGAAAAGAATAATTTAATATTCTCCTCTGACCATCACGATAGAATACTATGCCCTTTCTTATTTATATATATAGAGCCATTATAATATTATTATAATATATATATATATATATATATCTATATATATATATATATATAAATATACTATATATACTAATATATTAATATATAATATATATATGATATATAAAAATATATAGTATATATATATATATATATATATATATATATATATACTATATATAGTATATATATAGTATACTATATACTACTAATATATATATTACTATATAATACTATATATAATATATATATATATTATATATATATATATATATATATATATATATAATATACTATGATAATATATATATGAATTATAATATTATATATATATATATAAATAATATATATATAGATATATATATATAATATTAAATATATATATATATAATATATATATTATATACTATATAAATATATATACTATATATACTATACTATATATATATATATATATATATTTATATATATCTATATATAATATTATATATATTATTATATATATAATATAATATTTAAATATATATATAATATATATATCATAATATATATATATATATATATAAAATATATATATATATATATATATGTATATATTATTGTTTGTTTTGTGATGTTTTAAATATATATAAAATATATATATATCATATATAATATAATTTATATATAGTATATATAGTATATATATATATATATAATAATATATATAATATAGTATATATAGTATATATATATTATAGTATTATATACCTAATAATATATATATATATACTATATATATATATAATTGTTAATATACTTATATATATATATATAATATTGTTTTTACAAACTAATGCTCCTATAGCGCTTTGCAATTTAAAATTTGCCTTACAATGTTTTAATTACTTTTGCCAATTTACTAATTTAAAAAAATTTCAGTTTTTTTCTGGAATTGTATCCCAGTTTTATTACAATAATTTCTGTAATGTGTTTCATTTTGATCTTAATTTAGCATATAAAAAACTTACCAAAATAATTAAACAATTTCTTTAAATGCTTACCCCTGCTAATTATTTATTTTAAGGTCGAAACAATAAAGGAATTTAAAAAAATAAAAAAATATGAAACAAAATTACTTTAAAAAAAAATCATACTTAAATTCCTAAAGAGTGATTCACAAAATCTAAGCTACGTGTCCCGAGGTTCTAATTTGGTTGGCTTCAATTCACACTTTCTCAAATTACTTTCTTATTAGCTCCGAGTAGAAGCGCTACGATAATAAACAAAAGATTCTAGGGTGTGTACCAAGAATTTTTATTCGTTATGTTATTTAGTTATGTTATGTTACGTTATGTAGTTAACGTTATGTTTACGTTCATTTATGTTTATGTTATGTTATTTTTATGTTGTGTTGTGTTGTTGTTGTGTTGATGTTTGTGTTGTTTGTGTGGTTTGTGTTGTGTCTGCTGTCTCTGTTTGTGTTGTGTCCTGTGTTGTGTTGTGTTGTGTTGTTTTTGTTCATCTATGTTATTTGTATGTGTTAGCGTTATGTTATGTTAAGTTAGTAGCTATGTTGTCATGCATGATATGTTATATGCTGTATTATGAATGTTTATACTATGCTATGTTGTGTTGTGTCGTGTTGTGTTGTGTTATTATATCCTATTTGTATATTTATGCTATTATATTGTTATAAATATAAAAAAGTAATAAATTTAATGTTACAGTTTTACAATTTTTTGTTTTATTATTTTTTGAGATTTATATATATACTCTGTATTTTACTATATATAGCATAAATTATAAAAATAAACAAAAATCAATATATATATATATATAAATATAACTATATATATATATATATATATATATATAGTATATTTTATTTCCTGGATGATTATTTATGAGTGAATTGTATTCTCTACCCAAGAAAGTTTATGAAAAAAAAAAAAACTCATAGATACATAAAAGTTTTTCATGCAAATTGGTAGAAAAAAATTGACTATTGCCTTTAAGGTGATCTAAGATAATCTCTCTACCCTACATGTAGATCCAATCACATCTATGTGGAATCATGAGATACAATTCGGATTCCTTATTTCAATCAAAACTGCTAGCTCTAAATTTAGAATCATTAAAATAAGGGGGAATATCAGTTCGCATACATATACATTTATTATTATTATTATTATATTAGTTATTATATATTATATTATTACATTATTTATTATTATTATTACTTGATTATTATGATTATTATATATTATTATTATTTATTTTTAATCTTATCTAAAAGTATATTATTATTATCTATTTTTCATTATCACTTCTACTTATTCATTATTATTTTAAGGCATAAAACTAAATCGTGTCTTAATTGTAAGGCAATTATTTTATTATTATGAGCGTATTAGTTGCAAAAAAGGTCTAGATTAATAATTTATTATTCTTATTTTCTATATAAATTTATTATATATCATATATCGGCTATATCACTATACTGTAAGAATCTGTAAGACCATGCTAGTATATCTAATTTTGAAGATATCTGAAATATAATAAATAAATAAAAATTGAGAAATTGGATTGCAGGACAATTCCATTCCTTTATGACTAAAAGATTTCCTTTGTTTAAGTAGGCACTCGAATTTAATCCTCAACCCTTCCTCCGTCTATCTCTACCCCCCACTTCTTTATCCTCAACTTGCAAAGAGAAAAAAATCGAGGGAGTTTTGTTGGATTCTCTTTTTATTATCAAGCGAAAATGAAATGCATGAAAGACAGTTTCAGTTTCCTTTTTAACGTTCCGAGGAAGAAATTTGATTTTCAGTTTTACATTTAGAGATTTAAAATAAAATTGAAAATAAAAATATTTTATTTTTGAGTAAGGTTTGTTTAAAACAAATAAATAGAAATCTAAACAGAAATGAGGGGTAGATAAATAATTGACAAGTAAGGGAAAAACAAAAAAGGGGGAGAAATAAGTGGAGGTTGGAAAAGAATATATAATATATATATATAGTTATATAGTATATATATAGTATATATATATATTATAATATATAATACTATATATATTATATATTATATTATATATTCATAATATATATATACTGATATTAATCTATATTATAGTAATTATTATTATACTATATTATCATACTTTTCTATCCACTATAAAATGATAAACTTAACCTAGAACATTAGACATATATTTCAGGTATTACGATAACAATAGTTCATGTAAAATCATCTCCTTAGTTATCCCAGTAATAAGTGTAATCTAATAAATCATATATATCGATATGTAATAATATATTATATATAATATACTATATACTGTTATATAATCATATAGTATACATAATATATATACTATAAATATACTATATAATATATCTAATATATATATATACATATAATATATATAACCAGTTTCATCTTCCTTCCTTATCCCCAGAATTGGGCAGTGACTCCTGGTGCGAGTATTATTACTATATGTAATATATACATCGTATATATATTTGTTATATAGATATATATATAATACTATATATATATCTCACTTATATTAGTACTCACTAGTAAATACTACTTAGATATATCCCGATCTGGTGTGTGGTGTGTGTGGTGTATTCGTGTGCGTACTTTCCAACACTCGTCTATGTATCCCTATATCGTTATTGAGAACGAACCCATTCATAAACGCAACATTTGAACGTACGCAAAAAACACACTTCTACGATTCATGATTAAATCTTCTAAAACGGTTCTCTGATTCCCCTTTAAAAAATATCTCGCACATTAGAAGAAAGGGCATGCCCTCAAAGGACTTTCACTATATGATAATTGAATTAGCGGTAGGAAGATTAATAACGAACTGGAAAGTGCTGGACTTAGGAATTAAGACAGATGGTTAGTTAAGTGAACAAGTAATAAGATAAGTATTAAGAGTGCTTGCAAAACAAATCAGTTGAATGTGAACAATTTGAAAATGAAAAAGTCTGGAAGCAAATGAAGGAAGCGGTTGTAAGTAGTGCAAAAGAAGTGTATGTGGATGTGCTAAAGAGGAAGTAAGAATGCTAACAGTGAGTGGATAGGAATGAAGAGTGCTGCAAGTGGTCTAAAAGTAAAAAAGATAGTAGCGGTTTAAATGTACTAAAAGCAGCTAATGGATGAAGTCTCAAAAGAAACATTGTTTGATTGTATTAAGGAGCGGAAAAAGGAATACTAAAAACAATTTCATACGTCGGGAGAGACAGAAAGTGTGACGATGAATTTAGTTTGGAGATGAAGATGATATGGCCGGGCGACTACACAGGTGAATAGAAACTCTTCTTCGCGAAGAAGCGCGACAAGGTCGATAAGAAGAGCAATAAGCTGGGAATCGCTGTTGAATAATGAATAGACATGCGTGTTTTGGCGTAGCTGAGGGAACATGCGATGTCAAGGAGAGTGTTGGAGAGGGAACACTTCGAAAATCTGCCATACACATGCGCAGTAATGAGATGATTAGTTTAATGGTGTGAGTTGTTTGTGTGCAAGAGGAATAGGATGTTGGGGATGGAGTGCCATTAGTAAGGATTACGCGTAATGGGTTAGAGTGAGAAAGTTGAAGAATGGTAAATCTGCAGATATAGATGAAATCACTGATGAATCGTTGGGAATCGATCGGCTGGGAGACCGAAGAAAAGTGTATTCCTGGAGGAAGGAATGTGAGGTATATGGCAGAGGCGAGAAGAAAGCGTGCATAAAAGGAGGTGGAATGTGCGATGGTTTGTAGTGGATATGGCTGTCGCCCCACCTGGGCAAGGATGAACCCTAAATTGATGAGATGCCATAGTGAGGGTCCGTCCGCGGTCACGTGAAGCACTAGGGTGGGTTTTTCTGACTGCGACGAGTTTTCACACTAAAAGGTATAAAGGGGGCGGTAAAGCTGGAGCTTTCCTTGTCGACTACTGCATCATCATTCTCTACTACTTTTCTGTTTCTCATGGCATGTATCTGCACCTTTACCCAGGAGTCTTGGAAGAAGGTGACTTCGATGTCAATAATAAATCAATAAATACATAATAATAATAATAATAATAATAATAATCGCATAATCACAAATAATAATAATTAATAAACATAATAATAATTCACATTTCAATAACTAGATAATAATAATAATAATAACTAATAAATAAATAAATATATAATATAATAATAATCAATGAATAATAATTAATCAATAACTAAAGAAAGTCAAAATAATAATACATAATACATAATAATAAATAATAATTAATAATATAATTATTCAGCTGATGCAAACTATATAGTATATAATATATACTATATTATTATATATATTATACATACTATATTATATATATATATATATATATATATATACTAATATTATATATATATATATAATATAATCTAATATAAAATAATACTATATATATAC